>JAGKTI010000457.1:100838-135714 GCA_018397915.1 Birgus latro
ACAGTATATTGTACAGTCATTTCTAGTAGTTTGAGAGAGATAGAGAGAGAGAGAGAGTTACGAGTATATTGTATAATAATGGATGCTTTGTCAGCAGTGTGTAAGGTAATTTATTGTAGTTTGACAGAGAGAGAGAGAGAGTTACAAGTATATTGTATGGTCATTTCTAGTAGTCTGAGTGAGAGAAAGAGAGTTACAAGTATACTGTATGGTCATTTCTAGTAGTCTGAGAGAGAGAGAGAGAGAGTTACAAGTATATTGTACTACTGTATGGTCATTTCTAGTAGTCTGAGAGAGAGAGAGAGAGTTACAAGTATATTGTACTGTCATTTCTAGTAGTCTGAGAGAGAGAGAGAATGGGTTGATGATACAGTAATCACAAGTGGTCCTTGCCCAAGGCCATGGTAAATACAGTCACAACTCGTTATACGATGATTCAGTATACGATAATTTGCTACAACGATAAATAAAAAGATACACCTCAAAATCCTATTTACGATGAATTTCCCACTATAATGATATTGCCATCTGAAAATTACGTACGAAGTGCCAGGCGCACACAAGGCAACCGTCGCTCGTCACAGGCAAGATGGCGGCCCCAGCGTGCAGAGCATTGTTTTGGTTCTGTGGCCCAGACCCGCCACCCCTTCGAAGCCCGGTCTTTTCCACTCGTTCACGTGTGCCCCCCTGCTATCGTCACCTCTCAGCCAAGCATCATACTACAGTGTACATTTTGTCACACCAGGCCAACATGATGCAAGTGTTATTATTGTGTCGTTGCAATGATTTACTGTACATGAGTCAAGCTGCCTGTATTAGTGTGATAGTGTATGTTTTGGTGAATTACCTGTACTGTACTGTGGATTTGTATAATGTGACTTGGCTGGTAAGGAAGGGACTTGTGGGCTGCCAAGTGATAAGGGCAGTGCCAGTGGAGGCCCCAGTGCTAAGGCTGGTGCAGGTATGGGCCCCGAGGCTAAGGGTGGTGCAATAATGGACCCCAGTGGACCCCAATGCTAAGGGTGGTGCAGGTATGGGTCCCAATGCTAAGGGTGGTGCAGGTATCGGCCCCAATGCAAAGGGTGGTGCAGGTATGGGCCCCAGTGCTAAGGGTGGTGCAGGTATGGACCCCAGTGCTAAGGGTGGTGCAGGTATGGACCCCAGTGCTAAGGGTGGTGCAAGTATGGGTCCAGCACTAAGGGTGGTGCAGGCGAGTGCCACAGTGCTACAGGAAGTGGTAAGAAGTGTCGGGCGAGTGAGGGCAATGGTGACCTGTGTAAGAGGGTGAGGTGTTCACTCTCCCTAGATGTTAAGCTGGACATAGTTAAGAGGCACAGGAATGGCCAGGGCCCCAACAACATTGCCGATTCCCTGAAGCTCCCCCAGTCAACCGTCATAACTGTGTTGAAAAATGCGGCAGCTGTACTCACAGCAAGTGAGACTACTTCCACCATGAGGTCCAAGGGGATTACCAAGGTCAGGGATCCCTGTATGGAGGAGATGGAGCACCTCCTGCTGTTGTGGGTGGCAGACAAGATCTGACGAAAGGTGCCCCTCTCAATGTCCACCATCACCACCAAGGCCCTTTCACTGTGGAAGATGTGATACAGAAGGCTGTGGAGAAGCCAAAGGACAATTTTAAGGGCAGTCCTGGGTGGTTTGCCCGCTTCAAGAACCAGGCTGGCCTTAAGGGACTGACCCTGCATGGTGAGGCAGCAAGTGCAGATGCCGAGGCCGCCGCCAGTTTCCTTGCCCTACTGCAACAGCGGATCACCACTGGGGGCTATAGCCCCAAACAAGTGACTAACTTTGATGAAACCAGGCTATTTTGGAAAAGGATGTCAAAGAAGACCTACATCTTTCAAGAGGAGAAGAAGGCGTCTGGTTTCAAGGCTTCGAAAGATAGAGTTACACTCCTTTTAGGGGCTAATGCCAAGGAAGACCTAAAGCTAAAGCCACTGATGGTGTATCACTGGAAGAACCCAAGGGCCTTGGCTGGGTTTGTGAAGGAAAAGCTCGAGGTTATTTGGAAAGCAAACCCAAAAGCCTGGCTTACCGCCAGCCTCTGCCAGAACTACGTGTCAGGCTATCTGTAGAGGGCACTGAAGGAGTATGCTTCCTGTAGCAAACTGGCCAATCGGTTCCTCCTGTTGGTGGACAATGCCCCCAGCCACCCTCCAGTCATGCAGGAATGGGCTGACAACATCGAAGTGATGTTTTTACCGGCCAACACCATCTCTGTCTTACAACCTATGGATCAGGGTGTGATCGCTGCCTTTAAGGCACGCTACCTCTGTCTCACCATGGAACAATTGGTGCGGGCCATAGATACAGACACCAAGGTGACGGTGAGGGTTTTGGGAAAGGTTATAACATCAAGGCAGCCATCAACAACATCATGCTGGCTTGGAAGGAGGTGATGCTGCAGACACTCAACTCGGCTTGGAAAAAAGTGTGGCCTGAGTCTGTGCATTCCTTCCCTGGCTTTGCCTCTGACACTCCAGCTTCATCTGTTGAAGATATCCATGGGCAAATTCTGTCCCTGTTTCATAGGGCAGGCTTCCATGAGGTTGATGAGGAAGACATCCAGGAACTGCTACAAAGCCACTCAGAAGAAGTCAAACGAGGAGCTCTTCCAAATTCGAGAACAGAGGATATATGAGACAGAGGATGAACCGGAGGTACAGCCACGGCATTAACTGTCAGTCACCTTCCTCACACAGTTCATTAATGGCACTGATGAGTTTATGGAGCAAATGGGAAAACGTGACCCGATTTCCACCAAGAGTTCCCATGCCCGTTACCGGGTCAATCAGGCGTTACAGGTGTATCATGAGCTCCTTGACCGATGTTGGAGGCAAGCCACACAGACCAGCATCACTGCCTTCTTTAAGCCAACTGCTACTAGACCCCCCACCACCATCTCTCCCAGACCATCCACCAGCTGCTCAACTGCCTCACAAACCTCACCAGTTAGCCCTAGGCTGGATTCCCCGCCCCCTATCCTGTTCCTGTCTGACTCAGAGGCTGACCACTAGTGCCTGTAAGCACTAGCTGTCTCCCAGCCTTGGGGGGACGACTTGGAGATGACTTGGACCGACAAAGGAAGTGATTAAGGTGGGTTGTCATTGTTGTTTCAGTCTTGGGTAGGTGACTTTGGAAAGTTAACATAACCCCCCCTTTTATATTGTATTTCAATCTCCCGATTTACGATAAACTCGTTATATGTTAAGGTATGACCTGACGTAACCCCATTGTATAACAAATTGTGACAGTATACGCTGTTTTTCGTGGACAATGCCCTTCCTCACCTCACTCACCACCAGTGGTTGCGTTACTTGTGCCACCAGCTGTTCATCTTCTGGCCATTTTATCTCGCCACCACGTGACTTTATGTGGTCAACTACACTCGACCCTCGATTTCCCAGACTAAACGAGGGGGAAGGACCAGTCTGGGAATGGCAAAATTCCGAAATTGCAAAAGTACTTGCTTGATTTACTCACCTGATAGGGCCCCACATACCATTCCCCAGCCTATTACCATACTTTGTCCGAATTCTCCAATATTGTCCGGCAATTATTCCGATATTCTAGAGCATTCTGGAATGTAGGCTACCTATACCAACAAAACTAACATACACAGTACATAAAATAATAACACTGACACAATAACAATAATATAACGGACACAAGAGCGGTATTTTGCTAGCTACAACCATAAGAATGGTTGTTTGTAAACAGTTGTTGACGAGAATGTGGAAAGTATGATAGAAGAATATCCGAAAGCTGAGGAAAAAAAGAGGAAAATGAACAAGGAATGGAACACCTCAAGGTGAACCAACCACACTCATCAGCTGACTGAGATAAACACACAATCATCGATTCGATCTTGGACCGAATCGGCAATTTTAATTGGAAAATATTTTAATCTTTATCACCATATAGGTTTGCACACCTAATTATTTGAAATTCATTCAAAATTTTGTGCTTAATCTAATTATTAATAGAAAATCAGAATTCAGAGTGAATATTTCTTAAAGTTAGCAGAATTGTTTTGCCTCTAGCCTAACAGCTCGATTTACAATGCAGATACATTTTTTGTACTCAAAATAAATATTTTTGCAAACCAGAAGTCTGCCAAGGTGTGCTGATGATCTAAAAGGGGAAATATCTACTAAGTTAGCAGAATTGTTTTGTCCCTACCCTAACAACTCACCCTGATGTGTTTTGTAATAAATATCAAATTACAAGGCAGATACATTTAGATACATTTTTTTGTACTCAAAATAAATATTTTTGCAAAACAAAAGTCTGCTAAGGTGTGCTGATGATCTGAAAGGGGAAATATCTGCTAAGTTAGCAGAATTGTTTTGCCTCTAGCCTAACAACTCGCCATGACGGACTTTTGTTTTGTAACGAATATCGATTTACAATGCAGATACATTTTTTTGTACTCAAAATAAATATTTTTGCAAAACAGAAGTCTGCCAAGGTGTGCTGATGATCTAAAGGGGGAAATATACGCTAACATTAGCCAACCACTGATCAGCTGACCGAGATATAAACACTGACGATCTCAAGGGGAAACATCTGCTGACATCGGTGTATTTTAGCTCTGGAACCTAATTTTTAAATTAAGTTTTATTAAGTACATTTTTTAAAGTGGATTTCACATAAATAGGTGTGTATGAGCCACAGTGGCGAAAAAATTTAAATATTTTCCAATGAAAAGTGCCGATTCGGCATTCAGTCACACCGAGTCGGGTGACCTAAGTTGATTAGGAGTGGATCCCACTGAGTTTGTCTGTAAGAAAATATTCTTTTAAACTGCTTATGAATTTTATTGTGTCCAAGCCTTCCATAAAATTTTACTGTGTTATGCAGTAAACTATTTATAGTGGCATTTGAGAATGGTAAGAGGCAAGTGGGATATTGCCACAAGTTAGGAATTGGTGGTGTGAAGCAGATTGGTGGCCAAGATGCGTTTCATGTGTGAAAATATCTTCTTGCGTGTGTTACAAATGGCCTTAATCGAGTCAAAACCTTGCCAAAATTATACTGTGTTGTGCACCAGAGTGCTTATAGTTTTATATGAGAGAAAAATGGCCGGACTTTTATAAGAATCCAGGACTTGTACAGGCATTTGTCTGCATTTGATAATATTGTCCGGCCTCAGCCAGTGTCCGGGAAATCTGAAATCCGGGAAATAGGGGTCCGCCAAATCAAGGGTCGAGTCTATATATATGTATTGCTGAATGCGCATGAACATTTCCAAGATGATGATGTGCATTTCAATCAATTCCATAAGACTCGAAATTTCGGCCAAGAAATCACTTGGCAACAGCTACCAACGGTACCATTATTGCTCTCCAAGGGTTAATGTCCAACATATACATCTCATGAACAATGCATGTAACGTATATACTGTACAGTATGTATCGTAGTATTGTTATAATATTAACCCTGTCAGTTACATGCAAATGTAGCAGTAGTGCACGGAGTGAAACTGAAAATGGTACATTACCAGTTGACAAAAATGATAATATCACGGAGGAGGTGATCGGCAAGCATATTCGTTTGTTTTAGGATAAGCTTTAACCTCAGATGGATCTCGATATGCATATACTGTACTGTAATGTGAGGAACGTGTTGCCAACAAAACTGCTTCAGCTTGGCCATTTTGAGCATCGAATGAGCAGCGTTCACCTTCAAAGTGGCTTCGGGTTCTTTCGTAACACTTCATAAATAGCAATTTATTCTGCACATTACACATCAACATCCTCGTTTATAATTTGTATGAAAACTATGTTGATAATCAAACTCTCCAAGTAACGTTAAAAACAGAGATAATAAGCAAAACAAATTGCTTTGTGAGCAGTTCTACGAAGCCGCCGGTGCCACTGTGAATATGGACCTAAGGCTCAGCAGACCAGGGATACCAACCAGACACATTAAATCAGGAGTTTTATTTTCAGATCTTTCATCTGGCGCATCAAATTGTATCACACTGAAAGAGTGACGATAATTTTTTTAGTGGGTGTACCTACTGGACCATTTTTCGTATATACAATACTGACCCTTGGTCCGGTACAGCAGGTCCCTACTGGACAGCTTATATAACGAACTATTGGATATACTGTCCACCTTTTCCCCCAATCAGTCTCGCTGGATTACAGAAAATAGCAAATTTTTGTCGATTTTTCTTTTCATTCTGTAACTCTAATGTAGTGCTTATGTACTGTGGTAAATGTGCCCATGGCAGCTGTGGTAACTCTGTATCCTGAATGTTTGTTAACTCACTGTAAAAGTTCATGTGTGTAAACTAATGCTTAGCTTAGAACAATTAGTTCTTACATCATGTAAAATACTGTATATAACTCTTGTTATCTAGTTGAGCAAATGGCTGTGCAAATGGCTGTGATATGGAACATTTTTCAGTTTAGAACAGATACAGCTGGGAAAGACAATTGCAAGTATGGAACATTTTCAATTTATAAGAGATACAACTGGGTAAGACAACTGCTGCTACATGATAACAGATGTGGTGAGGTGCTGCAGTTGGTTCAATCTCCTTTTACAGAAAAAAACAGGTACTGGGTGGTAACTGTCAGAGATTCTGCCGGAAAAAATTACATAAATCTTGAGAACATCTTGAAAGAAGACATTAGTATTAGTACAGCATAAATATACAGGTATATAAATTCCAAATTATATACATACTGGTGCTTAACAGAATTACAATTTTCAAGTCATTCATTCATTCATTCATCATCTAATCCTGTGTTGCCCCATGAGAAACATGTGAACTGTTACGTTCTCAACTTGCAAGTCAGGAGAATTGGCTGGCTGTTAAATTATTACGGAAGAGCTGGAGAGGTCAGTATAAATATGATTAATCTAAGAGTACTGATAATATTACCAAAAATGATTTCAGTCTATCATACTGTTCACTGAGATAATTGCATCTGCATTATACAGGGTGATTCACGAGTTTCTCCGGAAACTCTAGGAAATGCAAGCTTATGCAATTCTCAGCATAAAATACTCTATAAGTACTGTATAGGTGTTTAATGTAATGGTTTACAAGTGGGGAAATTTTCAAATCTGACAGACATGTGTGAGGCGCCCCTACATGTTGAAAAATGATACGTAGCCGTGTCTTCAGAGGCACATCTTTAAGTAACAAGGGAAGTTCATCTCTGAGAAAATTAACATAGACATCTCCTGTAAGCCTCCCTTCAAAGATATGAGGTCCAATCAGCTGGTTGTCAATCATACCGCCCCACACATTAACTGAAAATCGGTGTTGAATGTTCCGTTCAACTGTTTCCCTGGGATTTTCTTTTGACCACCAATGTGCATTACGAGTATTATGTGATCCACTGCAGGTAAATATGGCTTCATCAGTGTATAAAATGTACTTGCACAGCTGAGGATGATCTGCTAGCCAAGTGCAGAAATCAAGTCGTTAAGCAGAATCCCCGGGCTGTAGATGCTAACCTTGTTGTATGTGATATGGGTACAGACCTTCCTGCTATAATGTCCTCCATACCTTCGCTTGTGGAACACTAAGTCAGGATGAAATTCTTCTTGTACTGATGCTAGGGCTGTGGTGTACCATTCCTGCAGTGCGTCGTACTTCAACTTGCCTCTCCATGTAGAAGTGGTAAAACACTTTTGCATCTGAGCTCCTGTTTGGATATTTCCGTCTGTATTCTCTCACTGATGCTTCAGCGTTGCCATTGCAGAACCCATAGATAAAAATCATATCTGCATAATCCACGTTTGTAAAAGTGAATGGCATTGTAGCAAAATGTGTGTGAAACCGTACCTGGAATAAATAGGCCTACCACACTCGCTAGCACTTGGCGGGAACTGTCAGTCCAAGCTCTATCATTGGTATGGCATCTTTGCCATGTTTACACCTTCAATAGTAGATTTATTTGTTACTTTAAAGTGACATACTTTTCTATGTAGAACAATTACTTACCTGACGACTAATGAAAGAATAGTTTCATTCAGAATGAGAACAATGTGTAAAATTTTAAAGAAAATTGTGTAACTTGGCAACACAGCAAGACTGCCACCACCCTGGCTGCCTCCCATTCACATCTGTCAGATTTGAAAATTTCCCCACTTGTAAACCATTACATTAAACACCTATACATATAGGGTATTTTATGCTTAGAATTGCATAAGTGTGCATTTCCCAGAGTTTCCGGAGAAACTCGTGAATCACCCTGTATATAAGTATGTGTTGTCCCAGACCACTGGCTGAAGAGTGTGATTGTAAATGTGTGCAACAGGAAGGGTGATGCATTGGTAACAGGAAATTACAGAGGAAGAAAACTTTTGGATCAGATAATGAAGGTAATGAAGAGAGTTCTAAATGGTATGATTAGAGAAAGAGTGAATACTGATGAGTTGCAGTTTGAGTTTATGGCAGGCTGAGGGGCCATTGATACCATATTCACTGTTTGACAGTTTCAGAAAAAATATATAGGGAAGAAAAAGGATCTGTACTTTGTTTTCGTTGATTTGTAGAAGGCCTCTGACAGTCCCTATGGATGTGGTGAAGTGGGCAATGAGAAAGCTTGGGATCGAGAACTGGCTGATTGGAATGGTTATGGGTATGTGTGCGGGTGCTCGCACCGAGGAGAGAGTGAATGGAGATTTGAGTGATGCATTTTCTGTGAATGTTGGTGTGCACCAGGGGTCAGTCTTGAGCCCCCTAATGTTTATCATGGTGTCTGAAGCCCTCCCACATGACCTCAGAAATAGATTCATATGGGAGGTGTTGTATGCTGATGATTTGGTATTGACTGCAGAGAATGAAAAGAGGTGGAGGATAAATTCAAGAAATAGAAAGATGGTAAGAGGCACAAGAGCTTGAAAGTAAATTCTGATAAAATAATGGAGATCGTATCTAGGGATGGTGGGGGTACAATAAAAGAAAAGGGAGTGTGGCCATGTGCAGACTGCCACAAGGACATGGGAAGTAATTCCATCTCGTGCAATCGAGGGGTGATTGGGGTTTACTGCTCATGTAATGCCACTCAGGGATGAGTGAGGCTGGTCACTTTGATCTTAAATGTCAGGACCAACTTGCCTAGCCCTGGGCTCCTATGCTCCTCCGTGGGGCGACATAGGGTTGGATGATGGATGTGTGGATGGCAATGTTTGTGATAAGTGGGTGCACAAGAGATGTGGTGGTATTAGATGCAGACCACAAGACAATGCTGATTTTGTGTGTGCAGTGTGTCAGGGAGAGCATGTGGAGTTGTCAGGCATGATAGGATTGATCATGCTGGTGAATCTTTTGAATGTGTTGTTATTTGGAAGACATGCTATGTGCTGGAGGAGGGGCTGGAACTAGCTCTGTGGCTCTGTGGCTAGAGTGAGAAGTGGTTGGAAGTTCAGGAATGATCGGTCTGAAGTGTATTGGTGTTGTGATGGATGAGGAAAAGTAGACTGCAATGGTTTGGGCATGTGGAGAAGTTGGAGGATGACAAATGGGTCAAGAAAGTGACACGTGTGAACACTGGGGGTAGGGTTACGAGAGGCAGACCAAAAAAGACCTAGGTTGAGGTCACAGAGTGTGACCACATGGATAAAGGACTGCACAGGGAGGCTGCCAGCGATCAAGTAGCATGGAAAGCCGCCATGAAGTGACCAAGGCCAACGCATGCAAGCATTTGGAACCTTTATAAATGAAACAAAACAAAATGATTGTAAGCATCTCACTCTCATATGCATACATACAAAAGACTGGTGATACTAACCTAGAACTTTTTTGATGAATGGTGGCTTGTTCAAGTAGACAAAAATGAAGTAGACTGGAATACCAGAAGCTGTGATGAGGAGACCCATACCCACTTCAAATGGTCGGACATAAAGAGGAAGAAAAACTAGGAACCCACAGATCACAAGGAACGCTATGGGAATAATGATATTAACCTGGAATAAAAGATTATGGGCATCAATGAACAGTCATTCATATTCCGAGTTTCACTTAACAAGATTTTTAAAAATGTTTCAAACAGTTCTATATCAATAAATTCAAGATTAACTCCCAAAATACCTCCAAAACTTACTTTTATTGGCCGTTCCATGTCTGGGCGCCTCCACCTCAAGAAGAGCAGCCCAGCTATACTAAAGAGGATGAACATACTCTCCACAAAACTTGAATATTCGATCAGCATATAAATATCCGTAGTACATAGATAAGCCAACGACAGTAGTCCCTAGAAAACAACAAAAGAGATCACTAGTTAATCTCTGCGCCAGAGTAAAGCAAACTGCAATATTATTTAAGGCAAAATATGTAATAATTAATCTCTTTAAAATTCAGCTGAGTTTCTATAGACCAGTACCAGGTGTTCTATGCCAAAACAGAAGACTCAGTCTATCCTATCCTATCTCTTTAAATACTGGCACAACTCCCATATCGTCTGCTGCCTATCCATACAAAAGTGATTTGCACTAATCAGTGATGGCCAGTATCTCTCTCCACTTATGCATCAGGCTTTCATTAAGTAATATGAAGAGTGTGCACACCAGTAAGACAAGACTCAAAAACTGTAATAGAGTTTGTATAGGTTAGCAAAGCAACCCCGTTAAGTTACATGATTCTTCTTCTTTTTTTTTCCATTCTTTCCTCATCCTTCTGCCTACAGGTGACTTTACACTCCCTCTTTTATCTTTACTTCATTCTTTCCTGTTCCTTCTGCCTATGGGTGACTCTGTACTGAGTGACAAGCCCAATGGTTTCCTGTACACCAGGAAACCATCTACTACACTGGCTGGTAACCAATATAACCAAATTATGGCACCTGGTGCTTTAGTGGGTAATTGTGGTGCTGCAATCGGACTGGCTCACGTAATGCCACTCAGGGACAAGTGAGGCTGGTCTCTCTCATCTTAAACATCAGGACCAATCTGCCTAGCCCCGGGCTCCTACATTCCTTATGGGGCAATGTAGGATTGGATGATGAATGATTGAAGTGGAGGAGCGACTGGGTAAATAGAGATTGAAGCAGATGGGGTACATGGAATGTGTGTGTAAGATATCCACAGAAGAAATCTGTGCAGCATGTGAGGTGGTGTGTGGGGTGAAGAGAAAACGAAAGGAGGTTCAGAGAACAGCAAGGTGGACTGAAGAGGTGAGAAAGGCTATGGCACAAAAGAAGAAAGCATATAATGAGTGGATGAGGAACAGGGGTGTCAAAGAAGCTGAGAGATGGAAGAGAGAGTTATATGTAGAGAGGAGGAGAGAGGCAAAAAGATTAGTAAGAGAGAGTAAGAAGACAGTGGATAAGGAATTTGGAAGGAATTTGAGTGTAAAGTGGAGGGAATGTAAGAAAATGTTCTGGAAAGAGGTAAAGAGAGTTAGACAGGGTGCCAAAGAAGTTAGTTGGGGTGTGAAAGATAAAAATGGAAATCAGTAGAATGGAAGTTGTGGAAGCAATGAAGAAAGTTAAAATGGGGAAAGCCCCAGGAATTGATGGAGTGTGTGGTGAAATGCTGAAGCATTGGGGAGAGATAGTAATAGAATGGGTGTGGACAGTGTGCAGATTGACCTGGGAGGAAGGTAGAGTCCCGGAGGATTGGAAGTCTGGTATAATTATTCCCCTGTACTAAGGAAAAGGGGAAAAAGAAGTGTGTGGTAATCATAGGGGTATTTGCCTTCTCAGTGTAATAGGAAAAGTATATGGTAGGATACTTATTGATAGAGTTAGGGAAATAACAGAGGAATTAGTTGGAGAAGAGCAGGGATGTTTTAGGAAGGAAAGAGGCTGTGTAGACCATATATTCATTCTTTGATCCTTAGTGGAAAAGTTTCTAGAGAAGGGAAAGAAGTTGTATGCAGCCTTCATGGATTTGGAGAAAGCATATGACAGGGTGGATAAACAAGGATTGTGGAAAGTATTAAGAATATATGGAGTACATGGGAAGTTCTTGAAGGCTGTGAAGAGTAGTATAAGGGCGATAAGGCTGCAGTGCAAGTGGATGGTGAAGCGAGTGAATTTTTCCATTTGAAGGATAGATTGAAACAAGGATGTGGCATGTCTCCATAGCTGTTCAATCTGTATATGGATGGGGATACAAAGTAGGGTAGTGGATGTTGGAGTAGCTCTAGTGAGAGAGGGCAGTGTTTGGAAACTCCCTGTATTGTTGTTTACAGATGATACCGTGTTGTTGAGTGAAGACGAAGGGGAGCTGCAAGGTTTAGTAGATGAGTCTGTGAATGTGTAAGAAACAGAATCTAAAGGTGAATGTAGGGAAGAGTAAAGTGATGGTCTTCGAGAGAAGTGAAGTCAGTGAATGTACAGTGAGATTGGATGGGGAGGATATGGAGAATGTGAGTGCATTTAAGTACTTGGGTTGTGTAATGAGTAAGGATGGACGTTTGGAGGGTGAAGTGCTTGAAGGGGTGCAGCAGGGAAGAAAGGTTGCTGGTTCCTTGAAAGCAGTGATAAGAAACAGGGAAGTGAGCATGGAAGTGAAAAAGCTGCTACATGACAGTATTGTGATATCAACTTTAACACATGGAAGTGAGCTTGGACCCTTTTGGAGGGACTGAAGTCAAGAGTGAC
Organism: Birgus latro; assembly: GCA_018397915.1. Taxonomy (NCBI): domain Eukaryota; kingdom Metazoa; phylum Arthropoda; class Malacostraca; order Decapoda; family Coenobitidae; genus Birgus; species Birgus latro. Next base: position 113,435 of record JAGKTI010000457.1, read on the forward strand.
AGCAGTGGAAATTAGTTATTTGAGAGGAGCACATGGAGAGACAGACTGACAAATGAGGAAGTGAAGGAGCGTTGTGGTGTGGATGTGGATGTGATAGGAAGCATTAGGAGAAACACATTGAGGTTGTTTGGCCATGTGGAGAGGATGGAGAGTGAGAGACTGACAAGGAGAGTGTATGTGAGTGAGGTGGAGGGGGGGGAAGGGGAGGCCAAGGATGAGATGGAGGGATGGAGTGGAGAGGTATATGAGAGAGGGGGGTATGAGCTGGGAGCAGGGCAATGAAATGGCGTGGGACAGAGCGACATGGAGGTGATCTGTTTGTGGCCACCCATTACAGGATTAAGGCGTCTGGTAACAGATAGATAGATAGATAGGTAGATTTGTGTTCCACATGCAAGACTCTAGAAAATTACATATGTCAACCAATGATATGCATGGCCAGATCCAACACTTTAAAAGGGGAGTGGGGTGATTCCTTGCAAAATTTGTACTCAGTACATTTAACCCCTCGGCTACGTACAGCAATTCAGAAATGCCGATCGGTAGACTGCATTGTACATTCTGGAAGAGCTGCGTAAAATACTGTGAACTTTTCAGTCACTCTTTGCGCCTACTGCATGTCTGTTTGATGAGTGGGTCACAAATAGTCAGTGTGGAATCTAAACTTTGAATAAAATATTTTCATGTCTGGTTGGGTATGAATGGGTCAAAACTATGAAAACACAATTTTATGAACCGGTTTTCCCGCACCACAGACACAGGAAATGTTTAGGGCCACCACAGCCTAGGGGTTAAGCAATCAGGATATCAAAATTCACTTTTATTTTTTGTTACCTGTTCTGATCATAGGAATACCAGTACAATAATATGGGCGAATGCAAGTGCAATACGGTATTTACTGTATATGTCTTGGTAAACAGCAATGCTTTTATTATGAGTTATCTTTAGTTTGCCAAAAATAGAGGAGGGGGCCCAATGCCCCCCTCCCCCCAAAAAATCCATGCCTGATATGACAACATAAAATAATCAGCCAATGTTTGTAATGTGGGTCAGGAAGGGGGAAAACATTCACAATAAAGGGATCAATAAGAGTAAATGCTCTAGAACTGACTTAAATTACTATAATGTATATTATTAATGAGCCACTTTCCATATGTCTGTCTGTCTGTTACTGTAACATAGCAAAACTGGCATATGAAGCACAATTTTTTTTAGAGCAAGGTACCGTTAAAAATGCTCTAACATGAAGAATAAAACATTTCCAGTCCAGCTGGGCCACCGGTTCCCAAGTTATGACTCATTTCTGACTGAAGATAGAAAATAATTTGATGTCAAGCGGGCGCCCGCCAAGGGCGGCCTTTAAGTGAATACATAAAAATGGGCAGATTAGCCTCACAGTATGTCAAGCATATATGTGTAGCTTCATATTTACAGCCATCTGATTCTACAAATGAAGTTACCCAGGTGCAACACAACATATATACTTTATATGTGGCTAAAGGGTACAACTTCACTTCCATGAAAACATTATTACAGGAAAGAAAATGAAGCTGTACAATAAACCCTTCATAAGCTGAACTATATGGGGTTCTAATGTAGTCTGACTTACTGGATTTTCTGAATACCCAGAAATAAATGCAAAAAAAACTATACACTCATACCTCGATTTCCGGCAGCATTCTGTACCAGTGAGAGTATTTAGTCAGCATGTTGCATATCAAAGCAGTTTTCTCCATAAGATACTGCAGAAAAGCCAGAGATGCATTCCAGGCTGAAACGCAAACTCTCATATACCTTAACCCCTTAACCGTGGGTCGCCACTTCCGTGATGCTCGGGTGCAATGGATCATACCAAGGGGAGTTACTTTTGTGATTCTGTGTTGTTTTGAATTCACCCGGGCTCTCAGGTGGTGACTTGTATCATCTATCAGCACTGCCAATGTCCAACAATAGTCAGAGCTCCTAATGTCATCAGTACTCTCATCCATTGTTGACAATTTAGCCATTTTCCCCCATTCAAGACTCCCCTCCATTACCCTCTCGTGTCGTCTGCTAAGCTGCTCTGCGCTACGAAAATCTTTCCCAGATTTCTTCACTGATTTCATCCATTGAAATGAGCCTTATGCCCTATTCTTATACCAAATAATATATATATAAAAAAATAAGGTAATTGATAGTGCCATACACCTGGAATTGGCAAATTATCACTTGGCAACATCCAACCTGCACTCGTTCACTAATTTCCCCTGCTTTTTTCCCCGTGAAATATGCCGTATGAGCTATTCTAGTAATATAAATGTATATAAGAAAGGAAGGGAGAAGCCTCAGTGATATTTATATTCACCTGAAACTACCTAATTTATTATGTATTGTCTAGATTTCCTACGACTTATTTCTTAGCATATACATTAGCAGCTGACATTTTCAACTCTTGGCTACCGAGATACGTAGAGTACATTCAGTTCACTCTCGTCCTTCAACATGTAAGGACGTCACAGTCGCGTCCCTCCATTTCTGCCGCTTTTGCGCCCATTATAAATGGCCATGTGACCTCTACCCCTACTAAACATAGTGTTGGAAGTGGTAAAGGACTGCAGATATACAGGGTGATTCACGAGTTTCTCCGGAAACTCTGGGAAATGCAAGCTTATGCAATTCTAAGCATAAAATACTCTATAAGTATAGGTGTTTAATGTAATGGTTTACAAGTAGTGAAATTTTCAAATATGACAGATATTAGCGGGAGGCGCCCCATCATATTGAAAAATGATACGTCGCCGTGTCTTCAGAGGCACATCTTTAAGTAACAAGGGAAGTTCATCTCTGAGAATATTAACATAGACATCTCCTGTAAGCCTCCCTTCAAAGATATGAGGTCCAATCAGCTGGTTGTCAATCATACCGCCCAACACATTAACTGAAAATCAGTGTTGAAAGTTCCGTTCAGCTGTCTCCTTGGAATTTTCTTTTGCCCACCAATGTGCATTACGAGTATTATGTGATCCACTGTGGGTAAACATGGCTTCATCATTGTATAAAATGCAGTTGCACAGCCGAGGATGATCTGCTAGCCAGGTACAGAAATCAAGTCGCTGAGCCAAATCCCCGGGTTGTAGATGCTTATTGTATGTTAATCTTTTCTCTCCGTTGGGCTCCTCTGATCACAACCTTATTACCTTAACCTGTCCTATTGCTCCAGTACAGCCTGTGGACCCTCCAAAGATGTGCCACCTGTGGCACTTTGGAGCTGCAGATTGGGAGGCCCTCAGGCAGTACTTCTTTGATTTTCCTTGGAATCATTATTGCTTCCATGGCCGGGAGCCGTCTGAGTGTGCCCTGCGCATTACGGAGGTTATATTCTCGGGCATGGAAGCATACATTCCTTTTTCATATCCTCTGACTAATGCAAGAAAGTCTTGGTTTAATCACACTTGTTCTAATGCTGTCCGCAACAGAGAGAGAGCCTTTAAAAGGTACCGGAGCCAACTCACCCCTGAATCACATCTTTTTTATATTTCTGCCCGGAACCGTGCTACGTCAGTTCTTCGCTCTGCTAAAAATAATTTCATCCGTGCTAAATGTTCCCAACTCTCCAACTCGAAATCTTCTCGCTCCTTTGGGCACCTTGCCAAAAACCTTTCTAACAACTTTACCTCATCATCCTTCCCTCCTCTTTTCTACTCTGATGGCTCTGTAGCTATTTCTTCTACTGATAAAGCAGATCTCTTCGCTCAGACTTTCTCCTCCAATTCTACCTTAGACGATTCCGGTGCTGTTCCTCCATCGCTTCCCCCCTCAGACTTCCTCATGACTGGCATTAAAATTTCTTCAGCTGATGTATTTTCTGCCATCACTGGCCTCAATATTAACAAGGCATATGGGCCTGATGGAGTCCCTCCTGTTGTCCTCAAAAACTGTGCTTCTGTGCTTACACCCTGCCTAGGTAAACTCTTTCGCCTTTGTCTCTCAACTTGTACCTTTCCTTCTTGCTGGAAGTTTGCTTTCATTCAGCCAGTCCCAAAGAAGGGTGACCATTCCCAACCCTCTAACTATCGTCCAATTGCTTTAACATCCTGTGTCTCAAAAGTTTTTGAATCAGTTCTTAACAGAAAAATTTTAAAGCACCTTTCCTGTCACAACCATCTTTCTGATCGTCAGTATGGGTTCCGTCAGGAACGCTCCACTGGTGACCTTCTCACCTACCTTTCAGACTCCTGGTCATCCTCCTTTCGAGACTTTGGCAAAAGCTTTGCCATTGCACTTGACATCTCAAAGGCTTTCGATCGAGTCTGGCATAAATCTTTGATTTCCAAACTGCCCTCTTACGGTTTCTATCCTTCTATCTGTGCCCTCATCTCTAGCTTCCTTTCTGGTCGTTCTATAGCTGCTGTTGTAGACGGCCATCGTTCTTCTCCTAGACCCATCAACAGTGGTGTTCCTCAGGGCTCTGTCCTATCACCAACTCTCTTTCTTTTATTCATTAATGACCTTCTAAGCTGTACATCTAACCCTATCCACTCATATGCTGATGATTCCACCCTTCACCTTTCCATTAGATTTCCGCAACGTCCATCTCAGCAGTTACTTCAGCAAACAAGGGATGAGGCTATGGCACACCTAATGTCTGACTTGGCTCATATCTCTGATTGGGGTAAAAATAATCTTGTTATTTTTAATGCATCAAAAACTCAGTTCTTACACTTATCAACCCGACAAAATCTTCCTCAGGATTACCCACTAATGTTTAATAATGTCCAGCTCAGTCCTGCATCATCCTTGAACATGCTAGGGGTTTCATTCTCTCGAGATTTGTCTTGGAAAGAACATATTACATCTCTTGTGAAATCTGCTTCCAAGAGATTAGGTGTGCTGGGCCGACTCCGAACTTTCTTTACCACTGCACAGACGTTGACCTTGTACACGGGTTTTATTCGCCCGTGTATGGAGTACAACTCTTATGTGTGGGGAGGCTCCCCAGATGCAGTTCTTCTCAACAGGGTGGAGTCAAAGGCTTTTCGTCTCATTAACTCTCCTCCTCTTACTGATTCCCTTCAACCTTTGTCTCTTCGCCGCACTGTTGCTTCTTTATCTCTATTCTATCGCTACTTCAATGGTCACTGTTCCTCTGAACTGTCTGCTTGCATCCCTCCACCTCTACGACGGGCACGTAGTACCCGTCTAGCAACAAACTCTCATCCCTTTTCTGTCTAACTCTCTAATGCAAGAGTTAACTGTTACTTCCAGTCCTTCATTTATGCAACTGGTCAACTCTGGAACTGTCTCCCTCTGTCTGTATTCCCTGCTTCCTATGATCTCCAATCTTTCAAACGCAGTGTGTCCAGGCATCTCGAAATGAATGGATCTTGAATTTGGCTCTCTTTTGTATTGTTTTTACTTTTTCTTGGAAGGAACAGTATGTGGGCCCTGGCCTTTGGTTCCTTCTTCCTTGCATAAAAAAAAAAAAATCTCTATGTTCAATAGTTCATTAAAGTGTTCTCTCCATCTGTTTACTTTTTCTCCCTTCTCCACTAGTAATGTACCATTTTTATCTTTCACACCCCTACTGACTTCGTTGGCACCCAGTCTAGCTCTCTTTACCTCCTTCCAGAACATTTTCTTACATTCCCTCCACTTTGCACTCAAATTCCTTCCAAATTCCTCATCCACTCTCTTCTTACTAATCTTTTCACCTGTCTCCTCCTCACTACATACAACTCTCTCGTCCGTCTCTCAGCTTCTTCGTCGCCCGTTCCTCATCCACTCATTATATGCTTTCTTCTTTTGTGCCACAGCCTCTCTCATCTCTTCAGTCCACCATGCTGTTCCCTGAACCCCCTTTCATCTTCTCTTCACCCCACACACCACCTCACATGCTGCACAGATTTCTCCTGTGAATACCTTGCACACACCTTCCACGTCCCCCATCTGCTCCAATCTATATTTACCCAATCGCTCCTCCACCTCCCTTTTATATTCAGCCTTTATTCCATCCTCTTGAAACTTTTCTACCCTCCTTGTAACAAATACTTCCTCCTGTCCTTCCCTTCTTTTCTTCCTCCATCTTGTTTGGATTCTGATTCTGGCTACCACCAAGCGGTGGTCAGAAAGTCCACTCCCCCAACCTCTATATACTCTTGCATCCATTATACATCTTCTCATCCTTTCATCCACACACACATAGTCAATCATTGCCTTCCGTTCATTCATTCCACCGTCCTCTCTTCTCACCACTCGCCATTTATACCTACGGATCATTTTGTGCCTGAAGAGGGTATTAACTACCACCAACCCCCTCCCAGCACAAATGTCCACTAAAGCACTGCCATTCTCATCCATCTCTGCAGGCACACCCCACTCACCAACCACTCCATCCACCTTCTCATTCCCCACTTTTCCATTCATATCTCCAATCAGAAACACTCTCTCATTCCTTTCAAACTTTTCCAAGCAGGCTTCCACATTTGTCCAAAACTCTTCTCTCACTCTACTTACACGATCTTGCGTTGGCGTATACATGCACACAGTTGCCCACATTTGTAGTCCAACTTTCACTCTTACCCACACAATCCTTGACCCAACTGATCCATACGGTCTTACATTCTCCTTCCACCTGTTGCTCACAACAATACACACTCCCTCTTTCGCCCTCTCATTCTCACCCACTCCCGCGCATGTACCCCATCCATATTCCCATTCTCTCACACTCTCACCTCGCCATTTAGTTTCACTTATTCCACATATATCCACTTTCGCACTCTCAAGCACCTGTACAATCTCTCTCTCTTTCACCTCCTCATTCATACCCCTTACATTCCAGGTCGCAATCTTTACCTCGTCCTTTGTCCATTCCTTTTTCGTCAACTTTTGGTCAGTCCTGGTCTGAGGCTTCCTGTTCGTATTTTTAGTTAGCACTTCATGCTAACACTTAATTTTTGGTGAGCATTTTTGTCCAAAATTGCTGAATTGGCATCCCTTCAGACCAACACTGATAATGACACAAAGTGAGCCGTCTGTCATTTTCAGTCTAATACCATATTGACTCATTTTGCATCACTAAACACCAAACTAAATATTCACTTGAAAAGCAATAAAAATAAACAATAAAAATAATTCGGTGCATGCCACTGGCTAGGTTAGGATAGAAGGTTGCATAGCCTACTCTAGGTTAGGCTGGACTAGACAGATAGAGTTAGGGAAGTAATGTGCCGTATGTAAATCTTTGAACACAAACCAACAGTGTAGGCTATTAGCATGTATAAAGCAATAAATGATAAGAACAATTCGGTGCATGTCACAGGCTAGGCTAGGACTGAAGGTTGCATAGCCTAGGCAATGTTAGACTAGGCTACACAGAGTTGGAGAAGTTCTGTACCACAGGTGAATCTTTGAACACAAACCAAGAGTGTTGGCTACTGTAGTCGCAGCGCGCGACTCTGAGGTTGTTATTATCGTGCCCTGGCAACCTACCCCTCAACTGTGCATCTGATTTTGTGTATAATATGAGACGCATGTGATTTGTGTACAATAATTTTGTGTCTAATAATATTCGTGTATAATATATTCGTCCATAATACTGTAATATGATTCGTGTATAAGCCAAATGGTTTCCTGTACACCAGGAAACCATTTACTATGCTGAGTGGTAACCACAATTTTGGCGGCTGGTGGTTTAGTGGGTAATTACGGTGCTCCAATCGGATTGAGCCGGTGAAGGTTTATATCCAAGGGATGGTTGGGGTTTATTGCTCAAGTAATGAGTGAGGCTGATCACTCTCATCTTAAATGTCATGACCAACTTTCCTAGCCCCGGGCTCCTACACTCCTCTGTGGGGCAACATAGGATTGGATAATGAATGAATGAATGAATGAAATTGGATGTTGCCAGGGTACGATAATGAGAAACTCAGAGTCATGCGCCGCGACAATAGCATGTAGGAAGCAACACACAGAAACAACAGAAAACAATACAGTGCATTTCATTTCTTAAACTGGTAGATGTGTGTGTGAAGTGCTTTTGCAAGTTAGGCAGCTTGTGTTGGAGACAGAGGTGGAAGGGTGCAACAATCACTTAATTAACAGCAGTTATTTACAGTAAGACCTCACTATAACGGACCAATTGGGGCCCAAGCCAGTCTGAAAAATGTGAAATTCCGATAAAAGCGACATCCGGACGTACCCCTGCTAATCCGGACTTTTTCCGATATATCAGACATTAGTCCGGATTGCATCAGTGGTTATCACCACCATTGCAGTATTGTACTGTGTTATACCTTCACTACATTAATCAAATGGTATAATAATACTGTACTGTGCACTGAAAAACATGTCTTTTACCTGTCTTATTGTGGTGAACATAGCTGAAGTGGTCAGGCAGTCCGGACTGCTTTCTGGCTTTATTGGACTTTTTCCGATATATAGGAGTTTAGTCCGGTAGCTTTTCGAGTCCGATAAAAGCGAATTCCGGTCTATTGAAGTCCGTTATATCGAGGTTTTACTGTACTTCACTTTACAGTCAGTTAAACTAAAATGTAACACTTGGAATATAATAAACTAAAATGTAACACTTGGAATATAATAAACTAAAATGTACCACTTGGAATATAATAAACTAAAATGCAAAACTGAAACATTACAAAGAGGTGACAGCGCAAGAGCAGCACAACCTCACCCAACGACGGTCAGACGCAGACTGACTGTGTCTGCCTTCAGCCGGCTACCAGCCCTGAGCGTTGGAACAATGTTGCCAGGCTTGTTTTCCCACAAAATTCCACAAAAGATAAAATATCCACAAAAGTTCCCACATGAGGACAAAACTTCCACAAAAAATCCCACAAATTTATTGGCCGAAACGTCCTCCCACAAAAGATCCTATGAAAGACCAATTCTCCCACAAATTTTTGGGAAATTCTCACAAAAAAGTGGCAAGGCTTGGTCAGTGTTCAAATTACAGGAAAATTCCACTTTCTGCAGGGTAAAATTATCGAGGTTTTGCTGTACTGTATTTTATTTTTGTTGACTTGGAGAAGGCCTTCACAGGGTCCCTTAGGAGGTGGTGAAGTGGACAAGGAGAAAGCTTGGGATCAAGGAGTGGCTGGTTAGAGTGGTTGTGACTATGTATGTGTGCTCACAAGGGGAATGAATGGTGATTTGAGTGATGAGTTTTCCATGAATAATGATGTGCATCAGTGGTCAGTCTTGAGTCCCTTATTGTTTGTCATGGTGCTTGACTTCAGAAATGGACTCTCATGGGGTGATGTTTTATGCTGATGACTTGGTGTTAACTGGAGAGAAAGGGATCTGAAGGAAAGATTTTGGAAACAGAGTGACAGAATGGGACACAAGTGTTTGAGAGTAAATGCTGAAAAACAATTGTGATATCTAGGGTTGGTGATGATACTGTCATAGAAAGGGGAGTGTGGCCATGTGGGAAGATAGAGTAACTTCCCACACAAGGGTGTGGGAAGTTACTCCATCTTCAGCAGTGTTTGTGATAAGTGGATGCATTAAACAAGCATTGGTATTAGAGGTAGACTGTAAGATAATGCTGATTTCATGTGTGCAGTATGTCAGGGAGAGCACATAGAGATTGTCCAGAGTGAAAGGACTGACCTTGCTGGTGAGTCTCTTGAGTGTGTGGAAGAATTTTGTTACCTGGGTGACACGTTATGTGCTGGAGGTAGGGCTGCAGCTAGCTCTATGGGCAAGACAAATAGTGGCTGGAGGAAGTTCAGGGAGCTGTTCTCTCTCCTGACATTGAGAGGAAGTTCCTTCTGCACTAAGGGATCTTAGTATGTGACATACATGAGGAATGTAATGCTGTACGGTAATGAGACCTGGGCAACCTGGGCAGTAAAGGAAGAGGATATTCATAGTCTCAAACATACAGAAATGACAGTGATTAGATGGATGTGTAGTGCGTCCTTGAACACAAGGCTTGGGAAGAGGGGGGGGGTGCTATGATTAAAATTGCAGAGTTGAGAGGATGGATGGGACTGGAGTATAATGGTCTTGTGACAAGCAGGGGTAGACTAAGATAGTTTGGAACATGTTGAGAGGATGGAGAATGACAACTGGGTGCCAAAGGTGAGATGTGTGAATGTTGGGGGTTGCGTTGCAAGAGACAGATTGAAAAAGAACCGGGACGAGGTCATAAGGTATGATCTCATGAATAAGGGACTGAATTGGGTGGCTGCCAGAGATCAAGCAGCGTGTGGAGCTGCCATTAGGTGTCCGAGACCAATGCACAAAAGCGTCTTGGAGCCTTTATATAAAATAAATAAATAAATAAAAAAAATAAGAACAGATTATATGACCCCCTGGCTTGTAAGGATCCAACCCACACAAATCTGACTTGTGTAGCAACCAAACCCCTGACTCCAATCCATCTTGTGTGATATTCATTTTACTTAATCTCCACAGACTTATTTCAGATGAAAACTCCACAGGTCTTCAAACCCTTTGATTTCAAACTAATTCCTTATATACCTTAGGGAAGTACGCTGTAGAACTAGCCAATCAGGGAGGTACTCCCGAGAAGGATGAGAATATTGGTCACAGGGAATGCTGAAGCTCCTGTTTCACTAGCATTGAGGATTACTTGACCATCTTGTTCTTGTGGTTATTAAGAGAATGGATAATGATGCAGTCATCTTCACCCTGCCAATGATCCAGAGTTTAGTTCACATCAGTGGCCTGAAAGCATCCACAGCTCCTCAGGATGAGACCTAATTGTCGTAGGGCAGACAATCATCTGGGGGAGTCAAGTACTTGTCCATAGAGTAAACGTGGGAGAGTGAGAGGTGTTCCCTGCTGTTATGAGTCTAGTCTGAAATGTCATTCTGTGTAAGTGGAAATAAGGGCAGTACAATAGGAAGTAAGCAACAGTCTCATCAGTAGTCTAGCACCAAGGGCAGCAGGAGTCAGGTCTTAAGTGATATATGTGACAGTGTAGAGGAATTTGACCAATGTCCAGTCTAGTTTGAAGAACATCAGTAGCTCTGTCCAGTGATTGGGCCCTAGGGTGAGGGAAGGAGTCTGTCTGATGTGACCACGAGTAGCTGTTGGGAGTAGGAGGCTGAGAGAGGAGTTCCACTGACTTTGGCACGTTTGGTGGATTAAGTCTCACTGGGTGTTCAGTGCTATTGGGTCTGGATCTAGACCTGTTGAGGTGTGTGCCATCTTCGCAGCTGCATCAGCTATTTCACTGCCTTCAACTCCAGAGTGTGTAGGTACCCACTGGAGATGAATGGTCCAGTCACCACTGAGGGGCATTAGGAGGGACTGGATGGTAAACACCATCAATGTGTCTGTGGTTGGTGTATGGGACAGAATGAGGAAAAGAGAAGACTGGCTGCCTGAAAAAAGGACAACTTTTTGTGGCTGAAAGTGGGTTCATATGAAAGAGACAGCTTGGTAAACAGCACACAGTTCACCAGAGACATTCAGGCAACGAAGGATGACCTGCAAAGTCTGGCATACTGTCAGGTCTTCGGAAAGGAGACAATGTCTGTGAAGACCTGAAAGTAGCCTACATAGAGTGTGGCCATCATCTCATTGTAGATGTGCAATGACATCTGAAGGTGTTGCTACCTGGTGTATGGTGAAGGATAGATGAAGGAGATATAAGAAAACAAATCAACCCAGGGTGGGACTAGGATGGCTGGGGGGAAGGGGGGGTTGAGGAACAGGTAGGAGGGAGGGGGGAGTTGGAAATGATGCAAGGATCAGATGTAGGACTTTCGATGCCAGTAAAGGAAGGTGGAGGAGATGCTCAGGGACAGATCAGGGTTGGGAAAAGGGTGAAGTGCAGGGAGGGACATAACCCTACACAGTGTGTGGCAGTCCTGTTGATGGCAAAGGTCTTAGAGGGACAGCAGGCCCCCTTTCAGGAAGCAGGGAAGTTATTGGCAACGAACACATTGCTCTGGTGACAATACAGAAAGCAGTGTTCTGCATCACATCCAGCTTGCAGATAGCTGTGGGAAATGCTGCCTCATACAGTACACTCCCACAGGTGATGCGGATGAGTACGCTTGCCCAGCAGACAAGCCAGCCAAGTCAAGAATGATGTCCAGGAGTTTGGAACACAACAGGCATAGGTGGTCGATGTGCAACTTCCATTTAACCTCTATAGTACTACGACTGACAATTGTCAGTTTGCAAGTTTGCTGTGTAGAGTCCTATGACTGACTATCGCACAAGGTCTGTCAAAAATTGCCAAGTACGAAGCCAGCCCCTTTTATGACATAAATGGCTCCTACCTAATCAGAACTAGAGTATGAGGTAGTGGGAAGGAAGATCCTGCCTCCTCACTAGGTCTGGGGGGACCCCCCCATCCCCAGCCACTTCTCCACCTCCCTCTGGTTGACTGGATACAACCTCCTCTGTCCCCTCCCACCTAAACTACTCACCAGTACCACATCTACATCGTATGGGGGGTGTCTCATGTCCCTCACCTCACCCTGAGCCCCCCCCCCTCCTCCACCCCCTTTACAGTATATCAATTGAGGTGGCATTTTCCCTGCTATGATAGCTTTGTGTGTGTTTCTTCCCGTCATGATACCCCCCACACCACTTTCCCTGCATTAGGGGTGTGTCTCATCCCCCTTCACCCCCACCACAGACCCTGGCACCCGACCTCCACCTTTTTCCCTCCCTAGCCTTTGTCCCGAATGTGACGCAGTAATTTCCTTGCCATGATCGGCCTGTGTCTGTCTACTCTCACCAAATTTTTTTTTTCTCATGCCAACTCCTACACCTAGTTTCACCAAAAGAAGCATATTTTACATTAATTTCATTATTTTTGATAAGGTTCTTAACCCAAACACATACTGATGACGGGTTGGGTCGTCGTTTGTTTGTCAACCTCTGACGTCAGTGTGACGACTGCCTGTCATCTGATGTAATCTCTACAGAAATATTTAGGGAGTCGTCATTTTTGTTGGATGACGGGCAAAAGTGGGCGGAGCTAAGCCTGCCACAGCTGGAGTGTGCGTGCTCACTTGGTTAGTCTGCTCGGTGTTGTATGAGGGTCCTCACAGGTAGGAAGTATACCTCTTGACCTCCCGCCAGACACTTATGATCCGTTTTCTCTCGTAATGTACGGCGTTATTACTGAAGAAAATACAACAAATGGTGCATTATTGCAAAGGAAATTTATTCTGCTACATACTGAAGCAAAAAATATTATTATATCTTGATTAGTTTTTTTTTTGGGGGGGGCAAATATTTTTTTAAAGGAAAGTGTAAAACTTTAGCATGTCAACTCACTTCTAATTCCTTTTTTTTTTGCAATTTATTTTGTATATATTGTCTTTCTGAACAATGTATGACAAAGCAAAACTCTTCATCTTCAAAATGAGACCAAAGTGGCCTTTTGATGATGAATAGTAACTTTCCTACGAGTGTTAAAAGTAAAATATCTCTACATGACTCTTCTGAAAGCTCTTGAGGAAGAGTTACGTGCCACAGCCCGAATTTACGCGCACCCCTTATGTGAAAGGGTTAAGTAAAAATTAGGTTTTTCCAGAATTTTTTAAGATTGGAAAAAAAAAAAAATGCATTTTTTTTTTTACTCTCATGCTGATTCCTACATCTAGTTTCATCAAGAGAAACTTATTTTACATTGATTTCATTGATTTTGGTAAGGTTCTCTAGCAAAAATTAGGTTTCTGCTGATTTTTTTCAGTTTTCTCTTACTGTGACCGGGAACTTTCATAATCTTTGATGGGCGGTTTTGTAGTAACCATTAGGCCTAGGGGACTGAGATTGGTATTTTCAGGTGTGTAAATTCAAGCTCTTCAAATCAGAAGGGAAAAGAATTCACTTTGATAAAAATTGAAAAATTGACTCCAAATTGCAGCTAGGGTGGAATATAGCTTCAGAAAAATATTATCTTTGGGGGATAAGGATGAGACCATCAAACCACATGCCAAGGTAGGTATGGTGCCTTCAGTGGGGAACAGCAACCAATCCTAAGTGAATCACTGGGAGGACAGGGATTTTCCTGAGTGTGTAGACCATGACAGCACTCTTATTGGTACTGATGTTTCTCAGCCAGGACTCAAGGGAGTCAGATGCACACTGAAAGGAGTGTTGGGCATGGTCCACAGAACTGGCCCTGGCAATTACAGTGAGGTCATCTGCACAGATCACCATGTGACATTTCCGACTGATAGGGAGCCGTAATAATGTGATGTTAAAGAGGAGAGGGCTGAGAACTGCCCCCTGAGGGGCTCCCCAAATAATGGTCTGGATATGGGATGTGGCACTGCCTAACTAAACATGAAAAGTACGGCCTGTGTGGAAACTGTGGACCCAGAACCCAGGAGTCCTGACAGTGTAGCACAGTCTCAACTATTGGAGGATGCACTGTTGAGAAACATTATCAAATGTTTCCTTGATATCCAGGAAGAGGGTCACCATCACTTGCTTCTGACAGTATGTGTCAAGGATGAAAGCTACACTGGCCAGGATGGAACTTCTCTGATTCCAGCCACCATGAGAGTGGATGCTACAAGCACCTCTTTGAGTTTGGCTACATAAGAGAGAAGGTAGTTGGGACTGTATGAAGAGGGATTGAGTCCTTTGTGGGTTTTGGGAAGGGCAGAAGGGTGATGACCTTCCAAGAAAATGGGCATACACCTTCATGTCGGCTCCTGTTGTGGACAGAGAGGGTCCAAGTGTGGATCGGGAAGATGGTGAAGGAACTCGTTAGGCACCAGGTCAGGGACAAGAGCTACCCCAGATGCATTTTGGAGATGACTCTTGACAGCTCCCGAAAGTAAAAGGGCACCTGAGAGAGGTATGGGCATGTGTTTCCATCCTCAAGTTGGGTGCCATGGGCATGTTTGGAAGGAGAAAGGGTGGAGAGGAAGAGCACAGTATGGAATGAAAATGACAAGCTACAACACTTGCTTTGCCAAATCTTCCAGAAGATCAAGGCCATTTCTGCACAAGGGGTAGGAGAATGAGGGGCAACATCCCTCCATACTTCAGAGAAAACACCATGTATGAGCCAAAGAGGAAGAGAAGGTGAGGGAAGTGCAGACGGCAGACAAGGCAAGACATTTAGCATTGCTTGCTGAGGACTCTAGTGCACCTATATGACAGTATTCTAGCTTCCACTCATCGGTGGGTTGTCTCTTCCGAGAATACCATGCTTGACGTCAGTTCCCTACAGCCTTCTGGCTGTACAGTCCACCATGGGACCCCAGATGTCCAACAGCAATGAGCTGATGTATGATGCAAAGCCTCCCTGCCAGCAGCCATCAGTCCTCAGCTGCTCCTTGTAGCCTCTTGGAATGACTTTCAGCTCCCAGGGCAAAGGTTCCACTGAGGGTGGCTAGGGACCAAGCAGTGGAGAGGTAGGGATGGAAAAGAAGGGATGACAGGTAGGTCATCGCTACCCATTAAAGGACCAAGATGGACATCAGAAATGGTGAAGGCTGAATCCCCTAAAACAAGGTCCAATGCAGAGGATCTACCAGAGTGGGGATTGGTGCATGTGAGGAAGCCAGGAGTGAGGAGGCACAGGGAAAGGGGTTTAAGGAGTGGTGAGGAAAAGGGCAGAGCCTGTGTTATTGAGGGAGCAGGAGGGCACACCAGGGTTTCACCAGCTGTGTCTGGGATTGAAATCTCCCATGACCAAAGCTGGGGAGAGACACTAAGAGAAACAGCGCTGTATTTCATCATGGGAAACTGATAAGCAGGGACTGTAGCACAGAACCACTGCACCGATCCTGCTGGGGTGTAACCCTTACAGCAAGAGTTTCTAGGTCGCCACCCCTGCATGGCATCAAGCATAGAGAGAAACATTGTACCTTAGTATGCACAAACAATGCCAAGCCACACCCTTACCAAGAGGGCTATCCAATCTGTGGATTGAGTAACCGGGGAGATTCAAATGGAGATCAGGGTGATGCCAGGTCCTGCAGATGCCTATGGCTTGCAGATTAAGAGGGAGAGGTGCCTTAGAGTCCTGGGTCTTGCAAACAATGAAGCATGTGTTCCAAGGGATGGCAGTTAGATGGCAGGCATTGACAGTCACTTTGAACAGACAATCTTTGAGTCGAGGCCATAACAAGTCAAAAATATCAGGGAAGGAGTGTCCTAAGAGGTACAACTTCAGGGTATTCAATAAGAGGGTACCCAATGGATCTGGAGAACTTGCCTCACTAAGCAGGTCAGGGTCAGTCAGAGAAGTCGAAGGGAGGTGGGGATATTGCTGAGGCCCTGGTCATGGAACAGAGGCTAGATGGCGGTAGCTCGATCGGTAGAGAGTTGGCTTGCGGTCCCGTGGGACCCAGGTTCGAATCCTCACTGGTGCAGGGAACAATTTAAGGATTTGAATTTCATTAAATCAGGCTTTACTGATCTACCAGAAGACCCGCCGACATGTCGTAAAAATGACCCCGCTAATACCAATACACCAGTCCTGTATGAGACAACCCTAGCATGTATTCAATATGGATGGTGGGTGTTAAGCGCCGAAGTGGTGACATGTAGATTGTAGGAGGACGACTGGGCCTTGATAGCAGGACACATAAAAAAAAAAAAAAAAAATGGTTGTGTGATGCAGAAGTGTATCACTGTCATGGATATCACTGTCCATGGTGGTCTGAGGATGAAGTTGCTGCTGTATTCAAGAGGTGGCATCAGTCAAGTTAGAAAATAGTTGAGTACGGGCAGTCACCAGTAAAGCATTGGACTGAATAGCCTCGTCAAAGATTTTGTCATCTGAGACAGTCTAGGGAGGGTGGAGTCATTTCCTTGAGGGCAGTCTGGGGAGAGAGAAATGCACTACTTTCGCGTCAGAGGTCAGGTGAGTTAAAGCTGTAACAGTCTGTACTTCAGAGGAGTCATTGTCCACCTCCTTGAGTGGGACATAAGGGTTGGTGACAGAGGTGTATGTCACTGACACAGGCCACTGCTTGGGTGGTGTGGATCTTGCAGGTTCAGCAAATGAGACTGGAGATGGTGGTAAAGGCTTGGAGGTTTTGGGCAGTGACATCCTGGAGAGTAGCAGAACCATTCCTGGGTTGGGCCTGGATGGTATTCACCCTCATGTAGACAGTGCACAATTTGGATAGCACCCTATGGCCACCCCCACACAGGTAGCAGCTGGGAGCATTACTGCATGCTTGGCCCTCCACAAAATGAAAAGGATGATATGTGCTGCACACAGAGCATCTAACTTCATTGCACCAGGCGATGCGGCTGTGGCCAAAGAGGTGGCATTTGTGGCAGCAGAGGAGAGGGAAGTGGTAGGGACTGACTGGGAAGACTACATGGCAGAACAAGAGTTTCGATAGAATGGCCCAGTAAAACTGACCCAGACACTGAGGGAAGGCTGTCTGATATTTTCATCTGGAACACAAGTAGGGAGACAGTGAACCTCAGCCGGGTGGCCACTAAGGGGTCAGAGCCTGGCATGTAGTTTCTGGTCAGTTACACCCATGTCAATGGGACCAATTCTGCCATGGGTGATCCGTGGACCTGGCCTAGTAATAGTCTTCCTGCAGGTCACTTTCCAGGCATCAAGGTGTGTCACTTATTCCATGGGTGATGTCACATCCTTGACCACGGCAGCTAATATTTTGACCAGTATGGCTGAACCATTTCCCAGCACCCACAGTTCATCTTCCAGGTTGTATTTTGCAAAGCTCAACTGATTGATAGTGGTCATGAGGGCCCAGAGATTACAAAACTGGGTCACCATCGGCAGACTTGATGTTATATGTAATTAGGTGGTCCTCTTAGTCGCCAACCAAAAGTGCGGTCCCAGTATGGAGGTGTTTGTTGGCCGACTAGATGTCATCAGAGCCAGAATCATTATCCATCAGCATTTTCTTTTGACCCGGGTTGGGCAGTACATCCACAGCTTCCCCACCGGAGTCAGAACTCATCATTCACACACACAGAGCTTGAAAACACAGGTAAAACGTTCTGGGAATGAGAGACGTCTGCACACAACAGGTCCTCTGCCATTAATCTATCTTGATCATCCCCCTTTACTCACCTTTTAGGGTGACACTAACATGGAGAGTGGGCCAGCATACTCTCCCAAACACTATTCTCCTAACTATCTCATGCACTATACTGCGTGTGCCTTACATACCACACAACGTACCCCACTACAGTCTGGCCTCATTATGCGACAGGGTTGCACCAAGTGAAGACTTACTGCATAACGAATTATCACATAACGAGAACGATATAACGTGTTCAATGGGGTTGGGGAAGACGACCTCAACTGCAAAGCCTAAAATGACCAAAAAAGCCACTGCCACCCACCTGAAATTGGTTCAATACTGATACGAGTCATCATGATGGGTCCCCCCCCCCCGTGACTGGGAAAAAGTTGGAAGGCCTGGATAATCACTCCACACAAAAGATACGGTATCACTTCACTCAGTATCACAATGCACTATTCATTAAGTCCTTCCGTTGTTATTTAGCAATAACAAATGGTGTTTCAGTGGCCTTTCTTGAACAAAATAAAACAAAAGGCAGATGATCACAGAAAATGTAAACAGTGAACAGCCATCTTGCCTAAGTCAGCAAATTAAAGGTCTGTTATGGGGAGGCTCTGTATGTAAGACTGACACAATTTCCAAGTCATAAGTTTCAGTACAGTATTTCACACACAAAAGATATCACTTCACTTAATATCACATTTTGCACTACCATTAACCACTTACACTGTTCCTTGGTGATGACAATGGTGTTTCAGTGGCTTTTCATGCACAAAATAGCACAAAAGGCAACAATCACAGCAAAAGTAAAGACTAGGTGGGCATCTTGGCTCAATCAGCTGTGTGGAGGGCCATTCTAGGGATAATGGTTATGTACGGCTGACACAATTTCCAAGTTGCAAGTTTCAGTATTTCACAAACAAAAAAGTATCACTTCTCTTCATATTGCATGCTCACTAATGGTTAAGCACATACACTGTTCCTTGGTAATAACAATGGCATTTCAGTGGTTTTTGTGCACAAAATAGAACAGAAGGCAATGATTACAGCCAATGTAAATACTGGGTGCCCATCTTGGCTCAGTCAGCTGAGTAGAGAGCCTGTTATGGGGACGATGGATACGTAAGGCTGACACAATTTCCATGTCACAAGCTTCAGTATTTCACATACAAAAAGGTATCACTTCACTTAATGTTGAACTCTCCTCTATTTGTTAAGCACTTGCACTGTTCCTTGGCAACAGTAATGGAGTTCCAGTGGCCTTTCATGCATAAAATAGAATGAAAGGCAACAATTCCAGCCAATGTAAACACTGGGTGGCCATCTTGGCTTGCATGTGTCACCAAGTCCACACGAGATTCTCAGAGGTGGCCGTCAAAAATACTGTAGTGAAATCGCAATTACTTTTCCAACGTTGTACCGAGACAGGGTATAGCTTTTGAATTATCACTGTAGCAATTTATCACACAAGGCACTGTATAATGAAGCTGCACTGTACAATTTGTTCTCACTAAATGACTCTTCTCTGTGTGATAAATCGCTAGGACGAAAATGAAAAAGTTACAGCTAGGCCCAAAGTTTGACAACATCTTCACTGAGATAGCAGTGGCCTGCAAATATTCCCAAACACTGTGTTTCACGCAAAAACCCCTCCGTTCACGGCAAGAAAACATAAACACACAAAAGCAATCGTCACTTGTTCACTGCCACTGCTGCAGAAGAGATGCAGTACAGGATGGATGTATTATGTGGAGAGGCAGAGGAGGATGGAGGTGCCAGAGGTGGCAGGGCACAGTTGCTTCACCACTGCCTGGGAAATTACAACCCCATCCCTTCCGTTAGGCACCTCACTCCACCCTTCCAAGTGAGTTTCCTTGCCTATTATATACTTTGTGTTAATGCTAGTTTCTTTTCAGGAGTGACCAGCAAATTTTACATTGCATAAATGTTTTAGGGGGAGTTGCATGGGACCCCGAACCAATTAGTCTATTTCCCATGCGATCAATGCCCAAATGTTAGCAATTTCATGGTTTGTGGTATATTTTCACGGAACCAATTAGAACCGAAACTTGGGGCTTTAGTGTATACTAATTTTAGTGATAACAAAAATTGGTCAATATTTTGCTAGAACAATACTTTCAATATTCACCTCCTAGACTTTCAAGCGGACACCGTGACACACGCAAGCCAACAGTCAGCTGTCTGAGTGAAGATGACCGCCCAGTGTTTATATTCATTGTGATCATCTGCCTTTCATTCCATTGTGTGCATGAAAGGCCATTGAAACACCACTGCAACTGCCAAATAACAGTGCAAGTGCTTAACAAATAGCCCATCTATTGCCAGATGCCTCAATCCTACAAGGACTGGCCACAAACAAATTGCCTCCATGTTGCCCAATCCAATGCCACTTCACTGCCTTGTTCCTAGCTCACATCCCCCTATCTCATATACCTCTCCGTTTCAACCGTCCATGTCATCCACGGCCTCCCCCTCTCCATTTCAACCGTCCATGTCATCCACGGCCTCCCCCTCCACCTCACTCGCATACACTCTCCTCATTAGTCTATCGCTCTCCATCCTCTCCACTGGCCAAACCACCTCAGTGTATTTCTCCTAACACTTTCTATCACATCCACATCCACACCACGGAGCTCCCTCACTTCCTCGTTTGTCTGTCAGTCTCTCCATGTAACTCCACATGCTCCTCTCAAATAACTCAATTCCATTGCTCTCACTCTTGTGCCCTTCCAATAAGGCCCAAGCTTCACTTCCATACATTAAAGATGGTATCACAATACTTTCATGCAGTGACATTTTCACTTTCATGCTCACTTCCCTGTTCCTTATCACTGCTCTCAAATAACTGCCAACCTTTCCTCCTTGTTGAACCCTTTCAAGACGATTCCGGTGATGTTCCTCCATCACTTCCCCCCTCAGACTTCCTCATGACTGGCATTAAAATTTCTTCAGCTGATGTATTTTCTGCCATCACTGGCCTCAATATTAACATGGCATATGGGCCTGATGGAGTCCCTCCTGTTGTCCTCAAAAACTGTGCTTCTGTGCTTACACCCCGCCTAGGTAAACTCTTTCGCCTTTGTCTCTCAACTTGTACCTTTCCTTCTTGCTGGAAGTTTGCTCTCATTCAGCCAGTCCCAA
This sequence comes from Birgus latro, assembly GCA_018397915.1. Lineage (NCBI taxonomy): Eukaryota > Metazoa > Arthropoda > Malacostraca > Decapoda > Coenobitidae > Birgus > Birgus latro. The sequence goes on from JAGKTI010000457.1 coordinate 134,572, forward strand.
AGAAGGGTGACCATTCCCAACCCTCTAACTATCGTCCAATTGCTTTAACATCCTGTGTATCAAAAGTTTTTGAATCAGTTCTTAACAGAAAAATTTTAAAGCATCTTTCCTGTCACAACCTTCTTTCTGATCGTCAGTATGGGTTCCGTCAGGGATGCTCCACTGGCGACCTTCTCACCTACCTTTCAGACTCCTGGTCATCCTCCTTTCAGGACTTTGGCGAAAGCTTTGCCATTGCACTTGACATCTCAAAGGCTTTCGATCAAGTCTGGCATAAATCTTTGATTTCCAAACTGCCCTCTTACGGGGTCTATCCTTCTATCTGTGCCTTCATCTCTAGCTTCCTTTCTGGTTGTTCTATAGCTGCTGTTGTAGACAGCCATCATTCTTCTCCTAGACCTATCAACAGTGGTGTTCCTCAGGGCTCTGTCCTATCACCTACTCTCTTTCTTTTATTCATCAATGACCTTCTAAGATGTACATCTAACCCTATCCACTCATATGCTGATGATTCCACCCTTCACCTTCCATTCGATTTCCGCAACGTCCATCTCAGCAGTACTTCAGCAAACAAGGGATGAGGCTATGGCACACCTAATGTCTGACTTGGCTCATATCTCTGATTGGGATAAAAATAATCTTGTTATTTTTAATGCATCAAAAACTCAGTTCTTACACTTATCAACCTGACTAAATTTTCCTCAGGATTACCCATTAATGTTTAATAATGTCCAGCTCAGTCCTGCATCATCCTTGAACATGCTTGGGGTTTCATTCTCTCGGGATTTGTCTTGGAAAGAACATATTACATCTCTTACAAAATCTGCTTCCAAGAGATTAGGTGTGCTGGGCCGACTCCGAACTTTCTTTACCCCTGCACAGATGCTGACCTTGTACATGGGTTTTATTCGCCCGTATATGGAGTACAACTCTAATGTGTGGGGAGGCTCCCCACATACAGCCCTCTCAATAGGGTGGAGTCAAAGGCTTTTCGTCTTATTAACTCTCCTCCAAGAATAACTGATTCCCTTCAACCTTTGTCTCTTCGCCGCACTGTTGCTTCTTTATCTCTCTTCTATCGCTACTTCAATGGTCACTGTTCCTCTGAACTGTCTGCTTGCATCCCTTCACCTCTATGACGGG
>JAGKTI010000458.1:5476-20656 GCA_018397915.1 Birgus latro
TTTTTTTTTTTTTTTTATATATATATATATATATATATATATATATCCTCTTCTGTCTTTTTTTCCCTTCATTCTTTCCTTGTCCTTCTGCCTACGGGTGGCTTTACACTCCCTCTTCTGTCTTTCTTGCCTTCATTCTTTCCTCGTCCTTCTGCTTGTGGGTGACTCTACACTTAGTGACAAGCCAAATGGTTTTCTGTACACCAGGAAACCATTTACTCCACTGGGTGGTAACCATATAACCAAATTTTGGCACCTGGTGGTTTAGTGGGTATTTATGCTTCTCTAATCGGATTGAACCGGTGAAGGTTTATATCCAAAGGGTGGTTGGGGTAAATTTATTGCTCACGGAATGCCATTCAGGGATGAATGAGGATGATCACTCTCATCTTAAATGCCAGGACAAATTTTCCTAGCCCCGGGCTCTGACGCTTCTCTGTGGGGCAACATAGGATTGGATAATGAAAGAATGAAATACAGTATGTATCATCATCATCATCTGGATCTCATTTCCCCATCCTAGGGCAGGGTGAGGAGTAGCAACGTTCAGACAGCCCAAATCTGCCCAATCCAATGGGCCACGCTTCCATTCACTCATCATTCAAGCCCCCAGAATCGTGGCTGTATCGGATACACCAAAAACATTCACCACTTTTTGTAGCTTCACCTAAACGTATCCTATAGAGTCAATCTGGACGCTGACATGTTAAAAGGGGTGACAAATCCCTGATCATGCGCTTTTTCTCACAACATTCATCCAGCCAGCTCAATCTCCTGTCAGTTCCCTAGCCTCACCGACTTCCAAACCTATCATCCTCACACACTCATCCACTATATGTATATCTCCACCTTCTCCTTGGCCTACCTCGCCTCCTCCTTCCTTCAAATTCGCTCAGATATATCTTTTTCACCACTCTATTGTTATCTGTTCTGTCCATATGACCATACCATCCCAGTACACTCTCTTCGATTCTGGTGTCCACCGACCCCATCACTCCACAACTTTCACGCTTACTCCACATCTTTCACGAATCACATTATTTCTTATCCTATCCACCCTCTGTACTCCCCATACATTCCTCAGCAGTCTCATCTCCATTGCTCTTACTCTTGACTTTTCATTTTTGTGCCACACCATAGTCTCACATCCATATGTTAAAGTTGGCACTAACACTCCTTCATGTAAGCCTTGTGCAGCTACAACACTTAAACCTCTGTTTCTTATCAAGGCCTTCATTGCACCAGTTACTTTTCTTCCTTGTGTCTCTCTTCTTTCCACTTCTTTCGCACATTTTCCTCTCTTTTCCATCACTGTACCCAGGTATTTGAACTTCTCACCAATTCCAGTCTCTCGCCATTCATTGTAACATCGCACTGGGAGTCACCTTCTCTCCCAATAACCATCACTTTACTCTTTTCTACATTTACTCTCACAGCACGGCGCTTACAGACATCAGCAAAACTCTGCACTAGTCTACCACGTGCTTGTCCGGTATTTGCAAGCAGTACTTCACCATCAGCGTACAACAAATTTGAGATATTCCATCCATCACCATTCATTACCATCGCCATCCCTCTCTCCAGTACTCGAGTTTTTACTTCTCTTATCACCCCATCCATATATATATATACAGTGGGGCCCCTTGGATAGCGACCTTATTAGTCTACCAAAATGGCCGCTATCCATGAAATCGCTGCCCGAGGGGCAAACTTCTTACTTAAAAAAATTAATACAGTCCTGGACTCCTTCAGCTATACCCATAATTTCCTCCATTACCCATCAGTATCACATATTTCTTCAGTACAGTACTGTAATAAGATAAACGTATACTACATACAGTATTCAAAAAATTATATTTTTCTTTTCCTCCATGCAGTATTGTTTCTTTGGCTTGCCACGCATGTATTGTCTGGCCTTTTCGGTCACTTTTACATTACCAGCACTTCCTGTTTTTTCCCTGGGCCACCACCACCACTTGGGCCAGCCCCCGATGTTGAATGCATGATATTAGAACACTCAGTAGCCAGACAATAAATGGAAGGTCACAAAAAACTTTACCAATGGCGAGAGACTGTGACAAGTTGAATGGATGTGCGGTGTGTGGATAAACAAACAGTCTTCTTCTTCTTCTTGGGGTAACTGCGGGGAGGTTCACCTTCCACCCGTCAGTATCGCTTAGATACCGGCATTCCCCCAAGTGAAAAGGAAAGGTAAAGGAAAAATTTAAAACTGTAAAATTTGGTAGGAGAGAGATAGTTGGAGATTAGTTATAGGAAAAGCTTAAGATACATACTTTCACATGGGTCAGTGAACTACGGTCCTGACTCCTTCAGGTATATCCCTAATTTCCTCCAATAACCATTAATATCACGTCATATTTCTTCAGAAATAAGATAGTATATTACATATTCAAAGAAGATTAAGAAACTTACTTTTATTTCATTCTGAGTGCCACTTACAGGCCGGTCCTGCAGTGGACCTCAATGGCTGATGACGACGATATTGTTATCAATTGTAGTTACCGTACCGTGGCAACCTGCTAGAGCTGCTAAAAAATAAATACCTGTACTACACTCCAACGAAACCCTAAATTCCTACTTTGAACACTAATAAAATAAACTTACTTAACCTGCAAATGGATAAACAAACTTTTAAATAATTTTTGCTATTTGTTGTTGAAATTACTGTCGTGCTTGGTGGTTATTGTACCGCAGCAACCTAGCGACCACGGACCTGACTCTGCTCACTCTCCATCTCTCATTCCTCATCTTTCTCTTGTCCCTCACGTCGTAACACATGCAAACGAACTTCATTCTCGATGCGATGGGCCTCTGTTTCCTCATCTTCCCAACCATCATATAGGTCCTCCTCGAGCTGAACAGGGGGCATGTCAACATCGTCCTCTTCGTCTGACGAGGCATTCAAAAGGGCTGGTCTCTGTACCTCACGCTATATTGTTTCTTTGGCTTGCCACGCATGTATTCTCTGGCCTTTTTTGTCACTTTTACACTACCTGCACTTCCTATTTTTTTCCCTGGGCCACCGCCACCACTTGGGCCAGCCTCCAAAGTTGAAGCCATGATAACAGAGCACTCAGTCCTCAGACAATAAATGGAAGGTCACATAAAACTTTAACAGTGGAGAGACTGAGGGTTGAATGAACGCACGGCTCATGGATAGGCAATGGGTCAATGAACTGACTGAGGATAGACTTGCACTCACTGTCTGTGTTACCAGGGTCCGACCTTGGCAACTCTGCCCATCCACCCATTACAAATGAAGATCAGCTCCCATGCACCATCAGCATGAGGATCAGATCAGATGGTATTCGCCAAGTATTGCTTTTGAATCAGGTTCCGACCCTGGCAACTCTGCCCACCTGCTAGCTACGTGTTAAATGCCTAGCAGATTTTCGCTAACTGTGCACCATCAGCATGAGGATAGACTCGCACTCACTGTCAGTGTTACCAGGGTCCGACTTTAGCAACTCTGCCCATCACCCGCTACAAATGAAGGTTGGCTTGCATACACCATCAGCATTCAGATCAGATCAGATGATATTCGCCCAGTATTGCTTTTGAATCAGGTTCCGACCTTGGCAACTCTGTCCACCCGCTCGCTACGTGGTAAATGCCTAGCGGATTTTTGCTAACTGTGCAGCATCAATTGCTATGAGATAGTTTCTTTCCTGTTGCTACCCGTGGATTCGCTAAGCAAAAAAACGCTACCCGAGCGGCCCCACTGTATTGAACAACCATGGGGACATCACACAACCTTGCCGCATGCCCACACCGATTGTGAACCATTCACGTAGATGCCCATTAACCCTTACACATGCTTCACTATCATCATACAAACTCATGACGGCACCTAGCGGCTTACCATCTACACTCTATACGCGCAAAACTTTCCACAATCCTTCTCTGTCTACTTTAGCCGCATTTTCGTGAGGCCTTTTTAGACCAGTGAAGACTGGTCAAAGTTTTCTGGACCTACTTGACTTTTGTGAGAACGGATTTTAGACCAGTTCCATATGTAATGTGGTCCTATTGGCTGGAGGAGGGAGTGGGAGGAGTCATTACGGAATCAGCTGGGTTATGTAAACAGAGAGAACAAGATAGTAATAAATCAGTTTGCTATACATATCATCATTACTAGTGTACACAGTAGCTGTTTGTATGTCATATAAAAGAAAATATGACAGTTTCCCAGTGTGTCACTATTACAGTCATGATAATGAGTTCTCATTACAGCATGAAGTGAAATGAATCTTCACCTGACCTCTTCAGTTAAAAGAGAACTAATAACTGGAGACAAAGGATGAAATACGCGTCCTTAGGGAATTATTACTGGGAAATAGTTGTCATCATTATAATAATCCACTGAGACTCACAGAATTTTAATTTCTCTCCAGGCATTATTATCTTCCTACTTCAGCCACAACTGATCATCTTTTTCAATTCAGGTTTAAACAAGTATTCATTTCCAGTGGCACCTACATTTATATCACTGTCCTATGTCGCTGTTGACCATTATATATGCGAAATTCTATTTTTGAAATAATATTAAACTTTCACTTCTGTCGGCCATCTTTGTCGTATCAGCTGTTTACCGTGGACACGGGACGCTCCTCGCTGTCCTTGTTGCTCACTGCTACCGCGCATCCTTTGTGTGCAGACTGGGTAAACCCAGTTCTGGCTCTAGGGCAGGACTGCTTTAGACCAGTCTTGACCGGTCCGATTTTTCTGAAACTGTCTCGCCAGATCAGCCTTGGGACTAGTCTTGACCGGTCTGAAAGCCTCACGAAAACATGGCTTTTGTCGTATGCTTTTTCCAGATCCATGAATGCCATAAACACCTTATGGTCCTTCTCACAAGCTTCTCTGCTGTCTGTCTCACTGCAAATATTTGATCCACACATCCTCTGCCACTCCTAAAGTCACCCTGTTCATCACTCACTAGGACTTCTGATATCTCTCCTACTTTCTCTGTAATAATTCCTCCATATACCTTCCCTACCACACTCAATAAACTTATGCCATGATAATTCTTGCACTCACTTTGCCCACCTTTATTTTTTGTACAGGGGTACAATCACAGCCTTTTTCCACTTTGCTGGCACAGTTTTGCCCATCCATACCTTCTTAAATATCTCCAACAAGTACTTCATTCCACTCTCTCCACTACATTTAATCTGCTCTGCATACACCTCATCAATCCCAGCTGCTTTCCCATTTTTCAGCTGCTTGTTGTTGGTAGGTGGGGGCACTCACCATCCATTCACTCTGTGTAGTGCTACTTTTGTGTGGCTGCCCTTTCCCCCCTTTCTTCCTTCTTTCCTTCCTTCCTCTTATGTCCTTCTTTCCTTTTTTCTTTCCTCTTCCTTCTGTCTGTGAGCAACTCTACACTGAGTGACAAGCCAAATGGTTTCCTGTACACTAGGAAACCATTTACTATGCTGGGTGGTAACCATATAACCAAACTATGGCACCTGGTGGTTCGGTGGGTATTCACGATACTCCAACTGAATTGAGCCTATGTCGGTTTATATCCAAGGGGTGGTTGGGGTTTATTGCTCACTTAATGCTGTTGATGGATGGGTGAGGCTGATCACTGTCATCTTAAATGTCAGGACCAACTTGCCTATCCCTGGCTGCTATGCTCCTCATGGGCAATACAGGATTAGATGATGGTGATGATCATTATGATGTATGTTATTTATGTATATTATTGCTCTGAATTTTAAATGCATTATTGTCATCAATCGATTTTAAAAAAGAAAAAGAAATTACCCTTTTTTTTTTAACAAGTGCTGGATCTACCCCTCATTCTGTGGTTAGGAAGTCCACTGGGGCACATGGGGTAACATCAGCAAAAATTTATACGGTATTGTTAAGATTTTTAAATGTCATGCAGAACAGTGCAATGCACAAGAAATTGCAGAACATTGCTCTTTAAAGCTTTGAATTTTGGTGATTATGATGTTTGCATTGATAAATCCCATGAGGACAAATGATGGTGATCATCATGGCCTTATATTTGTGCAGGTGGCAGTAAAGAAGATGGACCTAAAGAAGCAGCAACGTCGGGAGCTGTTATTCAACGAGGTGGTAATAATGCGTGACTACCACCATGCCAATATTGTGGAGATGTATGATTCCTTCCTCGTGGAGGATGAGCTCTGGGTGGTGATGGAATTCCTGGAAGGTGGTGCTCTCACTGACATTGTCACACATGCACGTATGGATGAGGAGCAAATTGCTACAGTGAGTCAAGCAGTGATGGATAGTGATCGCATAGATCACTTGAGTTTATTAGGGTATATTATAACTGCATCTGGGAAGAAAAGGAACAAAAGATATATTTAGATGGTTAGATCTGTGAGGTGGAGCCAGGATTTTGGGGGTAGGGCTGGGCAAGAATTAATAAATTTAGATTCGATGGTTCTGATTCTTAATGCCACTGGAATTGTTGGAATTTTTTTCAGATAGGATTCCCCAGGATAAACAAAAACTGTCAAAGGATGGGGGAAGAGTAAGTGGGTGAATGCACTCCCTGGTAGCGTTAGTTTAGTTGTATCATATGTCATTGACTGAGAAAAGAAAGTAATGAATGTTGTTTATTCCATACACCTTATGTAGGTAAAACAGTCTTTCTGACATCTAAGTAGAGTCTTGAAAAGATGTCAGTATAATGCAAAAACCTAACATTTGAATTGCTTATGGAAATAGAAATTTTTTGCTCTGTAAGTACAGTACTGTTTTTACAGATATACAGCACAATTTTCAATTATTACAATACTATTTTTACAAATATACAGCACAATTCTTAGTTATTATCAGTTTTTCTTTCCCATTTGACACGTGCACCCCCTGGGGGGTAGGGTTTTTTTTCAAGAATTCTCCCCCAGTATCCCTGCTTGTCGTAAGAGGCGACTAAAAGGGTTGGTGGTGGGTTAGTGCCCCACCCTGTAAAAACAACTAACTAAAAATATGAACAGGAAGCCTCGGACCAGGACTGACCAAAAGTTGACGATAAAGGAACGGACAAAGGACAAGATAAAGATTGTGACCTGGAATGTAAGGGGTATGAATGATGAGGTGAAAGAGAGAGAGATTGTACAGGTGCTTGAGAGTGCAAAAGTGGATATATGTGGAATAACTGAAACTAAATGGCGAGATGAGAGTGTGGGAGAATGGGAATATGGATGGGGTATATGCGCAGGAGTGGGTGAGAATGAGAGGGCGAAAGAGGGACTGTGTATTGTTGTGAGCAACAGGTGGAAGGAGAATGTAAGAGAGTATGGATCAGTTGGGTCAAGGATTGTGTGGGTAAAAGTGAAAGTTGGACTACAAATGTGGGCAATTGTGTGCGTGTATGCGCCAACGCAAGATTGTGTAAGTAGAGTGAGAGAAGAGTTTTGGACAAATGTGGAAGCCTGCTTGGAAAACTTTGAAAGGAATGAGAGAGTGTTTCTGATTGGAGATATGAATGGAAAAGTAGGGAATGAGAAGGTGGATGGAGTGGTTGGTGAGTAGGGTGTGCCTGCAGAGATGGATGAGAATGGCAGTGCTTTAGTGGACATTTGTGCTGGGAGGGGGTTGGTGGTAGTTAATACCCTCTTCAGGCACAAAAGATCCATAGGTATACATGGCGAGTGGTGAGAAGAGAGGATGAGGGAATGAATGAACGGAAGGCAATAACTGACTATGTGTATGTGGATGAAAGGATGAGAAGATGTATAATGGATGCAAGAGTATATAGAGGCTGGGGGAGTGGACTCTCTGACCACCACTTGGTGGTGGCCAGAATCAGAATCCAAACAAGATGGAGGAAGAGAAGAAGGGAAGGACAGGAGGAAGTATTTGTTACAAGGAGGGTAGAAAAGTTACAAGAGGATGGAATAAAGGCTGAATATAGAAGGGAAGTGGAGGAGCAATTGGGTAAAGATAGATTGGAGCAGATGGGGGATGTGGAGGGTGTGTGCAAGGTATTCACAGAAGAAATCTGTGCAGCATGTGAGGTGGTGTGTGGGGTGAAGAGAAGACGAAAGGGGGTTCAGGGAACAGCATGGTGGACTGAAGAGGTGAGAGAGGCTGTGGCACAAAAGAAGAAAGCATATAATGAGTGGATGAGGAACAGGGGCAACGAAGAAGCTGAGAGACGGACGAGAGAGTTATATGTAGTGAGGAGGAGAGAGGTGAAAAGATTAGTAAGAGAGAGTAAGAAGAGTGTGGATGAGGAATTTGGAAGGAATTTGAGTGTAAAGTGGAGGGAATGTAAGAAAATGTTCTGGAAGGAGGTAAAGAGAGCTAGACAGGGTGCTAACGAAGTCAGTGGGGGTGTGAAAGATAAAAATGGCAGATTACTAGTGGAGAAGGGAGAAAAAGTAAACAGATAGAGAGAACACTTTAATGAACTGTTGAACATAGAGAATGAAAGTAATGCAAGTATAAGTGGCTGGGGAATGGCAGGGAGAAGGAGGGTTGTGGGAAGAGAGGAAGAAATCACCAGGATGGAAGTGGTGGAAGCAATGAAGAAAGTTAAAATGGGGAAAGCCCCAAGAATTGATGGCTTGTGTGGTGAAATGCTGAAGCATGGGGGAGAGATAGTAATAGAATGGATGTGGAAGGTGTGCAGATTGGCTTGGGAGGAGGGTAGAGTCCCGGAGGATTGGAAGTCAGGTATAATTATTCTTCTGTACAAAGGAAAAGGGGAAAAAGCAGTGTGTGGTAATCATAGGGGCATTTGCCTTCTCAGTGTAATAGGAAAAGTATGTGGTAGGGTACTTATTGACAGAGTTAGGGAAATTACTGAGGAATTAGTTGGAGAAGAACAAGGAGGTTTTAGGAAGGGAAGAGGTTGTGTAGACCAGATATTCATTCTTAGATCCTTAGTGGAAAAGTTTCTAGAGAAGGGCAAGAAGTTGTATGCAGCCTTCATGGATCTGGAGAAAGCATATGACAGGGTGGATAGACAAGGTTTGTGGAAAGTATTAAGAATATATGGAGTGGATGAGAAGTTGTTGAAGGCAGTGAAGAGTATGTATGAGGGTGCTAAGGCTGCAGTGTGTGTAGATGGCAAACTGAGTGAATCTTTCCATTTGAAGGTTGGATTGAAACAAGGATGTGTCATGTCTCCATGGTTGTTCAAACTGTATATGGATGGGGTTATAAAAGAGATACAAGGTCGGGCAGTGGATGTTGGAGCGGCCCTAGTGAGAGAGGGCAGTGTTTGGAAATTCCGTGTACTGTTGTTTGCAGATGATACTGTGTTGTTGAGTGAAGACGAAGGGGAGCTGCAAGGTTTGGTAGATGAGTTTGAGAGAGTGTGTAAGAAGCGGAATCTAAAGGTGAATGTAGGGAAGAGTAAAGTGATGGTCTTCGAGAGAAGCGAAGCCAGTGAGTGTACAGTGAGATTGGATGGGAAGGATATGGAGAATGTGAGTGAATTTAAGTACTTGGGCAGTGTGATGAGTAAGGATGGNCATGGAAGTGAAAAAGTTGTTACATGACAGTATTGTGATACCAACTCTGACATATGGAAGTGAAGCTTGGACCCTGTTGGAAGGACAGAAGTCAAGAGTGAGAGCAGTGGAAATGAGTTATTTGAGAGGAGCATGTGGAGTCACATGGAGAGACAGACTAACAAATGAGGAAGTGAAGGAGTGTTGTGGTGTGGTTGAGGATGTGATGGGAAGCGTTAGGAGAAATACGTTAAGGTGGTTTGGGCATGTGGAGAGGATGGAGAGTGAAAGACTGATGAGGAGAGTGTATGTGAGTGAGGTGGAGGGTGCGAGAGGGAGGGGGAGGCCGAGAATGAGATGGAGGGATGGAGTGGAGAGGTATATGAGAGAGGGGGGTGTGAGTTGGGAGCATGGTAGTGAAATGGCAGGGGACAGAGTGACATGGAGGCGATTTGTTTGTGGCCACCCCGTTCGGGATTGAGGCGTCTGGCAATAAATAGATAGATAGACTAATGTTAATCATAATAACTGTGATTCTGGAATCTCTTCCAACCCATCTCTTCCGAGAGGCAGAGGCTACTGGCACTGAGCATCTGCTCTGGGTCCGACAGGCACCTTGCAATCCCAGTGCACTGGCAGATCTGACAACTTTCTAGCCAGGACCGAGTTGCCACACCTCAAAATTGAATTGGATTCGATTTCACCACCAAATCAAGCAACATGTGTTGCATGTCAATGGCAGAATCTGATAACTCATTCACTCAGCCAACTGTAGTGTTAGCAGAGTGTGTCTACTTCTGTCTTTTGCCAGACGCCTTAATCCTGTAAGGGGTGGCCACAAACAAATCGCCTCCTTGTTTTCCTGTCCCCCACCATTTCACTGCCCTTCCCCCAGTTCACACCCCACTCTCTCATATACCTCTCCATTCCACCTCATCTCATCCTTGACCCCCTCTTCCCTCTCTCTCTGTCCCCCCCTCCACCTCATTCATATACACCCTCCTTGTTAGTGTCTTTCTATCCTCTCTGCATGGCCAAACCACCTCAGTGTATTTCTCCTAATGCTTTCTGTCACTTCCACATCCACACCACAACACTCTTTCACTTCCTCATTTATGAGTCTGTTTCTCCATGTAACTCGACGTGCTCCTTTCAAATAACTCATTTCCACTGCTCTCACTCATGACTTGTGTTCTTCTAACAAGGTCCAAGCTTCACTTTCATACGTTAGAAATGGTATCACAATAATACTATCATGTAGTGACCTTTTTACTTCCATATTTCCCTATTTCTTTCCACTGCATTCAAAGGACCAGCCACTTTTCTTCGTTGGTGTACCCTTTCAATCACTTCATCCTCTTAACTTCCATTCTCACTCATCACACTATCAAAGTACAATAATCTCTCAATTATTTGGATGACAACTACCCAGACATCCCTTTGGCTCAATTATGTCGGATAATCAAGGGAGTACCATACTTAAATGCACTCGTATTTTCCTTTTCCTCACCATCCAACCTCACTGTACATTCAGTGACTTCATTTCTCTCGAGGACCATAACTTTACTCTTCCTTACATTCACCCTCAGATTCCATTTCTTACACACTCTCCCAAACTCGTTCATCAAACCGTGCAGTTCCCCTTCATCTTCACTCAACAATACAGTATCATCTGCAAACAACAATACAGGAAGTTTCCGAACACTGCCTTCTCTCATTAGGGCCTTCCCAATATCCACTTCTCTTCCTTGTATCTCATTTATAACCTCTTCCTTGTATCCCTTTTATAACCTCTTCCTTGTATCTCTTTTATAACCCCATGCATATACAGATTGAACAACCATGGCGACATGACACATCCCTGTTTCAATCCAACATTATCATCATCATCTTCATCATCCGGACCTCCTTTCCCACCCTAGGGCAGGGTGAGTAGTAACGTCCAGACAGCCCGAGTTTCCCCACTCCAATGGTCCATGCTTCCATTCACTCATCATTCAAGCCCAAGGACTCCTGGCTTTATTTGATACACCACCATCAATCTGCATCCAACATTAAGATAGAAAAATTCACTCAGTTCAGTATCCACATGCACTGAAGCCTGCACCCTCATACATGCTCTTTACAGCATGAAGCAACTTCTCATTTACTCCATATATTCTCAGTATTTTCCACATTCCTTGTCTATCCACTCTGTTATGCGCTTTCTCCAAATCCGTGAAGGTCGCATATAACTTCTTTCCCTTCTCTAGAAACTTTTCCAGTAAAGACCTAAGGATGAATATCCAGTCTACGCAATCTCTTCCCAAAACCTCCCTGTTCTTCTCCAACTAATTCCTCTGTTGTTTCCCTAACTCTGTCAATAAGTATCTTGCCATATACCTTGCCTGTTACACTAAGAAGACTAATGCTCCTATAATTACCACACATTTCTTTTTTCCCTTTTCTTTTGTACAGGGGAATAATTATATTTGACTTCCAATCGTCTGAGACTCTACCTTCCTCCCAGGCCAGTCTGCACATCTTCCATATTCATTCTGCTACTATCTCTCCCCCATGCTTCATCATTTCACCACACTTTCCATCAATTCCTGAGGCTTTCCCCATTTTGACTGTCTTCATTGCTTCTGCTGCTTCCATCTAACTGATCTCTTCCTCCCTTCTCATCACCCTCATTCTCCCAGCCATTCCCCAGCCACTTACTTTCATTCTCTATGTTTAACAGTTCCTTAAAGTGTTCTCCATCTGCTCAGTTTTTCTCCTTTTTCCACCATCAGTCTATTATTTTTATCTTTCACTCCTAACTTCTTTATCACCTTGTCTAACTTTCTTTACCTCGTTCCAGAACATTTTCGTTTATTCTCTCTACTTTACACTCAGATTCCCTCCTAATTCCTCATCCACTCTCTTTTTACTCTCTCACTAATCTTTTCATCTCTTTCTTCCTCTCTACCTATAACTTTCTCTTCTGTCTCTTGACTTCCTTCATGCCTCTGCTTCCCATCCACTCAGCATATGCTTTCTTCTTTTGCACTACAACATAGCACACCTCTTCATTCCACAATGCTGTTCCTTGCACCCCCTTTCATCTCCTCTTCATCCTACACACCACCTCACATGCTGCACAGATTTCTTCTGTGAAAATCTTTCACACACATTCCACCTCTCCCATCTGCTCCAAATCCTATTTACCCAATCACTCCTCCACTTCTCTCTTATATTCTGTCTTTTTTCCATCCTCTTTCAGTCTTTCTACTCTCCTAGCGTGGACTACTTTCTCCTGTCCTTCCGTCCCTCTATTCCTTCAATGCACTTGGACCTTGACTTTCACCACCACCAACCTCTGTATGCTCTTGCATTCATAACATACTGCTCATTCTGTCATCCACACACACATAATCAGTCATTGCCTTTCATTCACTGAGTTCACCACCCACCCTTCTCATCACTTGCCATGTATTTCTGTGGATCATTTTGTGCCTAAAGGGGGTATTGGCTAACACCAACCCTCTCCCCACACAAATGTCCACTAGGGCATTGTCATTCTCATCCACTTCTGCAGGCATACCTCACGCACCAGTCACTCCATCCACCTTCACATTCCCTACTTTCCATTCATATCTCCAATTGAAAACACTCTCTCATACTCTGCTTGCACGATCTTGTATTGGCGCATACACACTCACAGTCGCCAATGTTTGTATTCCCACTTTCAGTCTTTCCCACACAATCCTTGAATCAACTGATCCATATGCTCTTATATTCTCCTTCCATCTCTTGCACACAGCAATACGTACACTCTCTTTTGCCCTCTCATTCTCACCTACTCCCACACGTACCCCATCCATGCTTCCACTCTCTCACACTCCATTTCTCTATTAAGTCTCAGTTAAACCACATGTGTCCACTTTTGCACCCTGAAGCACCTGGACAATCTCTCTCTCTTTCATCCATATTTGATAACCGATTCCCCTGTAAACTCATTAGAATCAAAATTCCAGAACTGATTTTTGCCCAGGACCAATGGGAAGCTTCATTAGTTTGTGAATGAGTGTCTGGGCCATTTCACTGAGCATTCTGTTGACAGTTTTCCCTCTTGTGCTTTTGCTTCCCATGTTTTCTGCTCCCATCCTCACCCTATCGTTAGTTGTGATAAAAGGTGAAGTTGGTGATGATATGATGGAGGTCATAATTATGGTGGTGGTTATTATTGATCAATCCTAGTCTGTCTGGCTGAACAGACCCACCAATTGCAGGCAAGCAACCATCCCTGCAAGATTGTGCCATACAGTGAACTGATGAACCCTTGTGGTTGACTGTGCCTCACCACAGTGAGGCACTGGGAATAATGTGGAGGTTTGTGTTGACAGTGCCTCACCACAGTGAGGCACTGGGAATAATGTTGAGGTTTGTTTCCTGGGTGGATGCCACATTTACATCTCCACCTGGTTGACAAGCGCACTATGGCAGGCTCCCCTTCACCCTGTAATTTGGCTGTCTGGTTACCTCCCAGCATTGTGCATTGTAAATGGTTTCCCAGGTCACAGGAAACCATTAGGCTTGTCACTCAGTGCATAGCCACTTGAAGTGGAAAGGAGAGTAATGAAAGTGACAGGAGAGAAAGAGAAAAATAGGGAGACAAGGGGAGACACTGAGATAGTATTAGAGTGTGGAAGGAAGAAGTAGGCAGCACTACATCAGGCAAGTGGATGATGGTTGCCACTATCAAACACCTGATAATTATGGTGATGATAGTGACAATGATGTGTGTGTTTTGGCAGGTGTGTCGTCAGTGCTTGAAGGCGTTGGCGTATCTTCATTCTCAGGGGGTCATCCACCGGGACATCAAAAGTGACTCCATCCTCCTCGCCAGCGATGGAAGGGTTAGTCTACTGATATATTATCCTCTTCAGTCTGGTAATGTTTTATTGATTTAGTCTTGCAAATCCCCAGATGGTTATATTCTACTCAGGAGAGACTTTACAGAGTGGAGGGGTTAGATATAACGTCCATTTACCCATTTACTACAAGCAGTTATGTGTGAATGAAGTTGCTTGGAGTTAGCAAGAATAAGAGTAAAGCCAGTCAAGAAATTGAAGGGGTTGAAGTTAAAAGATGCCCAAGTTTTTTGTGAAAATAAAAGTGATGATGATAGAAAATATGTTACCTATCAGTGATTACACTCAGTGGGATATGGGCTGATTACATTTAACCCATCCCGTCCGGCAGATGTTCCCGCGAACCCTTCCCACAGCCAGGCATTCCCAAGAGAAATCGTGAAAATCATCTGTTATTAAACCTTCATGTCTCAGTTGATACTTAATCAAATATAAAAAACAAGGTGTTGTAATACTCATCAATCCTTTGACTTCAAGCTGATTGCATCAGATGGTCCGTGAAGTGTGTGTAGGGAGAGTGAGTGAGTGGGGAATGGTGACGATTTTTGTTTTTTTGCCGGTGTCTGTTTCATGGCAGAGGTTCAGTGACACAGCTAAGGCATAGACTAGCCCTCCACAATGATATCACTTTCACAACACCTCCAGAAGACCAAAATCCACCACAAACACTGTTTGTGAATTTTTTTTCCATAATTGGTCGTAGTTAGTGCTGGGAGGCTGGTAACCATAACATCGACCTTGAGGCAGGCTGTCTGCTCACCTCACCACCACCCTGCCATACAGACAGACAGACACTCTCTCTCTCTCTCTCTCTC
>JAGKTI010000458.1:21041-50818 GCA_018397915.1 Birgus latro
ACACACACACACACACACACACACACACACACACACACACACACACACAGATATATGTTTGGTTTGCATTGTCGCTCATTTCTGTCACCACTGTGCCACTAGAAGTCTGGGTATTACAACTACTGCAAATAATACTATTAATACTACTACTACACCTACTAGTAATACTACAACTACCACTACTACAACTACTGCTGTTACCACAACTGCCACTATTACTATCACATCTGCTATACATACTACTACTACTACTACCACCACTACAAGTACTACTACAAAAAAACTAAAAAAAAAAATATTGCAAACAAAGTAGTTATTTATGTACTGTCTATAATCAGAAATACTTACCATTATGACTTTTTCTTTCCTGTGATTTGTACTTTTTCATCATAACAAATATGTACAAAGAAAAATTTTCAGTATAAAATAAGGTAATGTCTTTATCATGAAACAAAATCTCTTCTTCCATTATTCACATAATATACTGTACACTATCTGTCTGTCTATCTATATACCTAGGCTGCTTCCCCCAAGAAAAGGGAGGTAGCCGAGACAGGTCAACACACTACCAATTAACTCATCCACTCATACACATTCATTCGCATCTTAGGCCCAGAGGGGAGAAGGGACAGATCCTCACCGCACCACACCACACTAGGGTCAACTGCGCAGTGCAGTCAGTGACATCTGCAGCAGGGCCCGACAGCAAAGCTGGTTTACCCCTGCCACATCACAATGGACTCAGCCCCTTACCCGCACCTGACCTGATCAGCTGATCAGACAAAATGTGGGAGAATATCCCCTCAGAGCTGCGTCATCATTTATTCAATCACAATTTCCCTCCATTCATTTCTGTCATGCACAGCCACTCTTCCTTGCTCAACAGACAACCCTCTCGCATCCAACGCTCTCTTCACACTGTCCATCCATCCTGTTCGTGGTCTTCCTCTCAGCCTTACACCTCTCACATCAGATTTAGTTATCTTTTTCACCAGTCACTCATTTTCCATTCTCTCCATATGCCCAAACCATCGCAACACCCTCTGCTCAACTCGATCAGCCATCTCCCGAACAATTCCAGTTCTCCCACGCACTTCATCATTTCTCACTCAATTCATACGCGTCACTCCACACATACTCCTTAGACACCTCATCTCCATTACATTCAAACTTTTCCTCTCTGCTTCACCCATATTCCATGTTTCAGCCCCATATAATGCAGTCGGTACCACAATATCCTCATACAGCCTTCTCTTTACATCCATTCTAAATGAACGACATCTAAACACTTTCTTCATTCCTTCCAGCACCTTTCCAACTTCATTCATTCTAAACTTCACTTCTGCATCTATTCTTCCATCCACAGCAACATGTGACCCTAAATACTTAAAATACTCTACCTCCTCAAGCAACTCACCATTCAAAACTATATTCATCCTCCTACCATATACCAACCTCGTACACTTCATCGCTTTACTCTTATTCTCGTTTATTTTCAGTTTCATTCTTTCACACACCCTTCCAAACTCCTCAGCCAACTGTCTCAATCTCTCCTCTGAATCAGCCACCAGTGCAGTATCATCCGCAAACAGCTGCTGCTTCAGATTCCACTCTCTACAATCATTCACCAGACTCAGTCCTCCACCTAACACTCTTGCATTCACCTCCCTTACAACACCATCCATATAAATATTAAACAACCAAGGCGACGTCACACATCCCTGCCGCAGCCCCACTCTCACGGGATACCAGTCACTCACATTATTTTCCACTCTTACACACACTGTACTATTTACATAAAAACTTTTCACTCCTTTTAGTAACCTGCCATCAAGCCCATACAATCTTAAAACATTTCACAAAGCCTCCCTATCAATTCTATCATGTGCTTTCTCTAAATCCATGAACGCCCAAAACACATCCTTACCTTTCGCTAAATACTTTTCACATACCTGTCTCACAGCAAACACCTGATCCACACATCCCCTCCCTCTCCTAAAGCCACACTGCTCATTACCAATCACTCCCTCTGTACCCTCTCTAACTCTCTTATTTAACACTCTACCATACACCTTACCTACAACACTCAACAGACTTATACCTCTAAAGCTAGTACATTCATACTCATCACCCTTACCTTTATACAATGGGACCACACAAGCACTTGCCCAGTCAATTGGCACCATACCTTGCACAAAGCACAAATTCAACAATCTTACTAACCAGTCAACAATAGTCGCTCCACCACCTTTCAGGCATTCCACAGCACACCCATCCTACCTGCAGCTTTCCCTGTTTTCATCTGCTATACAGCCTCTTGTACTTCCTCCATCGTGATCAAAGATTCGTTCAACTCTCCTAACACATCTATTCCTTTGCACCCTTCCATCTGCCACAGTCTCAGCCTCCCTTTCCTCCTCTACGTTTAACAGTCTTTCAAAATACTCCGCCCATCTCTTCCTTACTGCATCCATCTCAGTTAACATCTTTCCATCCTCTGCTTTTACTCGCTCCTCCTTCTCAGACTCTCCCTTTCGCACCTTTTTCACCTCCTTCCAAAACATTTTCTTATTCTGTTGAAAATTTTCAGTCAACTGCCTACCCCACCTCTCATCTGCTGCCACTTTAGCATCACGCACAACCCTTCTCGCCCTATTCCTCTTTTCCTTATACCTCTCATATGACACCTCATCCTTCCTCTGCAACCACACTTCATATGCATGTCTCTTCTCAGCCACAGCCATACTTACTTCCTCACACCACCATTCACTTCCCTTTCTTACACCACCACCCACTCGTCTCACACCACACACCTCTTCCGCATGCCTCACCACAGCACTCTTAAACAATGGGCATTCCTCCTCCACACTGCCACTCTTCTGATCTTTCACTGCATTCCACTTATCTCAGTTTCTCCTGATACTCTATAATTTTCTCTCTTTTATCCAACTCACTCACTTTCAAAACCTCCCTGCCACACCTAACTCTCCTATCTCTCACCCATCTCTTACCTACTCTCAACTTTCCCTCCATCAGGTAGTGGTCAGACATACCTCCACCCTCCCCTCTCAAAACTCTCATATCCAACAATCTTCCTATTACATTCATGGACACAACCACATAGTCCATCAATGCTCTGTCGATAACCCTTCCACCCTCCTGTCTCACCCATGTATACTTATAAATATCTTTCTTCTCAAACAAGGTATTCCCAATCACCATATCATGCTCAACACACACACACCCATCATTCGTTCCTCATTATCATTTCTTCCAGGCACACAATGCATACCAACGACACCCTCAACTGCTACATTTCCCACTCTAGCATTCAGATCCCCCATCATTACCACATTCACATTCGCTCCAAAGCTCTGCAAACACTCATCAACATCATTCCAGAAAGACTTCTTCTCTTCTTCATCCCTTTCACTACCAGGCCCATATGCACTCGCAAATACCCACAACTCACGTTCAAATTTCACTTTCACCCACATCAGTCTTGATGACACCTCCTTCCATTCAGTCACACACTGCTGTACTTCCGGGCTCACTAACAAGGCCTCACCTTCTCTTGCCCTTCCTCTGTCAACACCTGACAATCTTCCATTCACACTTCCAAATGTAGACTCACCTTTCCCTTTCATCTTTGTTTCACCCAAAGCTAACACATCCAACTTTCTTCTCACAAACAGTCTCCCAGTCTCCTCCCTTTTAGCCTCAATCGCACTACATCCACGCACATTCATAGACTCAACCTTCAGGGTATGGGGATAACTCGATCTCCCATCCCTTTCTCTGCCCTGTCTCTTTTTAGGAACTAAAAAACAGAGGAGGGGGTCCCTAGTCCCCTTACCCCGCCCCTTTTAGCCGCCTTTTACGACATGCAAGGAATACGGTGGCAGAATTCTTCCTGGCACAGTCTGGCCGCAGAGTAGTAGTACCACCCCATAGTGCAGCCAGATTATGTCCCCCCCGCCACACAGTGCAGTAAAATAATTTTTTCTAATTACACAAAAACCAACCTTCCGGTTTGTACAAGACTAACACTAACTTATGCATAATACCCAGATGCCTTATGGACAGACAGACAGACACACTTTCTTTCTCTATAATTAGAGAGCTGCAGGAGCGGATCTTAGAACAGGAGAGAGAGATCAAAGTTTTACAGAACAAGCTGGAAAAAGTTTTCACACGCAGTGCGGAACAAGAAAGAGAAGTCATGGAATTAAAAGTGAGTAATGAATCTGCCACAAATGAAATAAAACACCTCAAGAGGGAAAACAAGAGGTTGGAAGAAGAAAGAGACAGAATGAAAAGTAAATTAGATGAGTATGATTCAAAATCAAGGATGTGAGATGAACATATCATGGAAATCAAGGAGCAACATAAGGGGTGGAAGAAAATTCAGGAGGAAGGGAATGTAAGTTTGAAAGAGATTATAGAACAACAGAGCAAGGAAAAGGTGGAGAAGGAAGTGGTTAGGGTACTGAAAAGTAGAGAATCTTTAGTCAGGGATGTAGCAGATAACAAAAACTGTGTAATAATTTTAGGGGTAAAAGGAAAGCGTATAACAATCAGATCTGAAAGAGAAAAAGAAGAATTGAGGAAAGTTAAAGAAATAATATCAGTAGTCATGGAGGGTAACAACGAAGCCCAAGAAGAGATTGAAGAAGTGTTTAGGTTAGGTAAGTATGAGGAAGGAGGGGCAAGGTCATTGAAGGTGAAGTTCAAGTCCCAGGTAATAGTAAATGAAATCATGAATAGGACACGGAAATTAGCAGACAAAGAGGGGTTCGAAAATTTTTGGCTAAGGAGAGATGCAAATGAGGAAGAAAGAGCTAAAATAAAGGAGTTAGTAAAGGGAGCTAAGGCAAAAAACGAACAGAGAACGGAGTAGGAGAAGACCGTGTTTTATTGGAGAGTTATGGACCAGAAATTGAGGAAGTGGTACCGACGGAGAGGAGGAGAGAAGAGGGTATAAGTAATAATGAAAAAGTTTGAAAGTGGCGTACACTAATGTTGATGGATTAATATCGCCAATGTTAGAAATCAATGATTTCTTGAGGGTTCATGAACCTGATGTTATGTGCTTTGTAGAGACTAAGTTAAGGGAGAATATTGATATCCATATGGGAGATGGCGAATACAAATTGTGGAGAAGAGACAGAAAAGATAAAATGGGAGGAGGAGTGATGATAGCAGTGAAGAACATCTTAAGTGTAGATTCTGTGGAAATGGGAGAGGATAGGGCCGAATTGATAAACATGAAATTAGACACTGGAGAGAACTGTAAGAGAGATATAGCAGTAGTATATGTTCCACGTAAGACAAGAGCATGGATTGATGGTGAATACCAGGAGATGTTGTCAGACATGGTTCGTTATCTACAGAAAGTGATTGAGAAAAGCAACAATATTAGTCTAATGGGTGATTTTAATTGTAAAGAGGTGAACTGGGAGGAATGGGACTCAGGAGGTGGCGAAGATTCGTGGGGCACTACATTGTTAAACATTGTAATGAATAATGTAACGACGCAGTGAGTCAAAGAAGAGACACGATTCCGAGGTGATGACACACCAGCAAGATTAGATTTACTGCTAACCAAAGAACCTGACGTAATTGAATCCTTGAAATATCTGTGTCCTGTAGGAAAAAGTTATCACATGGTCATTGAGTTCCAGATGCTAATAGGGAACGTGGTACCAAGAGACAAGCTTTATAGGCAGGGAAGATACAACTTTTGGAAAGCAAACTTTACAGAACTGAGAAAATTTTTTGAATATGCAGATTGGAGAAAATTCAGAGAAACAAGAGAGATTCAGAGGAAGTGGGATATCTTTCTAGACCTCTACATTTCAGGAGTGGAAAAATATGTTCCAAGAGTAAGTGGGAAAGAAAACAGGAAAAAGGAGTGGTTTAATAGAAGGTGTATGATAGTGAGAAAAGAGAGGGACATGGTGTGGAACAAATGGAGAAAGAGAGGTAATAACAGGACAGAGGAAGAATATAAGAGAACTAGAAATGAATATACAAGAATTCATAGAGTGGAAGAAAGGAACTTTGAAAAAGGTATAATCGACAAATGTAAGGATGAACCCAAATTGTTTTATAGATTTGTTAATGGCAAATAGAAACAAAAGGAAGGAATTACCAAACTGAAAGTAGAAGGAGAGGTCTATAAAGATGCGGCAATGCAAGCTGAAATAACATTTCCTATCAGTTTTTACTCATGAAGGGGAGTTTGTGGAGGGAGAGGGAGTGACTAGGAATTTTTTTTTTTTTTTTTAAGCAATGAAGAAGGAACCAAAGGCCACAGGCCTGCATACTGTTCCTTCCAAGAAAAAACAAAAACAATACAAAAGAGAGCCAAATTCAAGATCCGTTCATTTCGAGATGCCTGGACACACTGCGTTTGAAAGACTGGAGATCATAGGAAATAGGAAATACAGACAGAGGAAGACAGTTCCAGAGTTGACCAGTTGCATAAATGAAGGACTGGGAGTAATGGTTAACTCTTGCATTAGAGAGTTGGACAGAAAAGGGATGAGAGTTTGTTGCTAGACGGGTACTACGTGCCCGTCGTAGAGGTGGAGGGATGCAAGCAGACAGTTCAGAGGAACAGTGACCATTGGAGTAGCGATAGAAGAGAGATAAAGATGCAACAGTGCGGCGAAGAGACAAAGGTTGAAGGGAATCAGTAAGAGGAGGAGAGTTAATGAGACGAAAAGCCTTTGACTCCACCCTATTGAGAAGAGCTGCATGTGGGGAGCCTCCCCACACATGAGAGTTGTACTCCATACACGGGCGAATAAAACCCGTGTACAAGGTCAACAACTGTGCAGGGGTAAAGAAAGTTCGGAATCGGCTTAGCACACCTAATCTCTTGGAAGCAGATTTCACAAGAGATGTAATATGTTCTTTCCAAGATAAATCCCGAGAGAATGAAACCCCAAGCATGTTCAAAGATGATGCAGGACATAACTGTTCATTATTAAACATTAGTGGGTAATCCTGAGGAAGATTTTGTGAGGAAGATTTTGTCGGGTTGATAAGTGTAAGAACTGAGTTTTTGATGCAATAAAAATAACAAGATTATTTTTACCCCAGTCAGAGATACGAGCCAAGTCAGCCATTAGGTGTGCCATAGCCTCATCCCTTTTTTGTTGAAGTAACTGCTGAGATGGACGTTGCGGAAACCGAATGGATAGGTGAAGGGTGGAATCATCAGCATATGAGTGGATAAGGTTAGATGTACAGCTTAGAAGGTCATTGATGAATAAAAGGAAGACAGTTGGTGATAGGACAGAGCCCTGAGGAACACCACTGTTGATAGGTCTAGGAGAAGAATGATGGCCGTCTACAACAGCGGCTATAGAACGACCAGAAAGGAAGCTAGAGATGAAGGCACAGATAGAAGGATAGAAACCGTAGGAGGGCAGTTTGGAAATTAAAGATTTATGCCAGACTTGATCGAAAGCCTTTGAGATGTGAAGTGCAATGGCAAAGCTTTCGACAAAGTCCCGAAAGGAGGATGACCAAGAGTCTGAAAGGTAGGTGAGAAGATCGCCAGTGGAGCGTCCCTGATGGAACTCATACTGACGATCAGAAAGAAGGTTGTGACAGGAAAGATGCTTTAAAAGTTTTCTGTTCAGAATTGACTCGAAAACTTTTGAGACACAGGATGTTAAAGCAATTGGACGATAGTTAGACGGTTGGGAATGGTCACCCTTCTTTGGGACTGACTGAATGAGAGCAAACTTCCAGCAAGAAGGAAAGGTACAAGTTGATAGACTAAGGCGAAAGAGTTTACCTAGGCAGGGTGCAAGCACAGAAACAGTTTTTGAGGACAACAGGAGGGACTCCATCAGAACCATATGCCTTGTTAGTATTGAGGCCAGTGATGGCAGAAAATACATCAGCTGAAGAAATTTTAATGTCAGTCAAGAGGAAGTCAGAGGGGGGAAATGATGGAAGAATAGCACCGGAATCATCTAAGGTGGAATTGGAGGAGAAAGTCTGAGTGAAGAGATCTGCTTTTTTCAGTAGAAGAAATAGCTACAGAGCCATCAGAATAGAAAAGAGGAGGGAAGGATGATAAGGTAAAGTTGTTAGAAAGGTTTTTGGCAAGGTGCCAGAAGGAGCGAGAAGAATTTGAGTTGGAGAGTTCAGAACCTTTAGCACGGATGAAATTATTTTTTAGCAGAGTGAAGAACAGACTTAGCACGATTCCGGGCAGAAATATATAAAAGATGTGATTCAGGGGTGGGTTGGCTCCAGTACCTCTTATAGGCCCTCTCCTTGTTGCGGACAGCATTAGAACAATCGTGATTAAACCAAGGCTTTCTTGCATAAGTCAGAGGATATGAGAAAGGAATGTATGCTTCCATGCCCGAGAGAATAACCACCGTAATGCGCAAGGCACACTCAGATGGCTCCCGGCCGTGGAATCGATAATCATTCCAAGGAAAATCAAAGAAGTACTGCCTGAGGGACTCCCAATCTGCAGCTCCAAAGTGCCACAGGCGGCGTTTCTTTGAAGGGTCTACAGGCCGTACTGGAGCGATAGGACAGGTTAAGGTAATAAGGTTATGATCGAAGGAGCCCAACGGAGAGAAAAGATTAACAGTGTAAGCAGAAGGATTAGTTGTTAGGAAAAGGTCAGGTATGTTGGAACTCTCTCCAAGGTGGTCAGGGATACAGGTAGGGTGCTGTACAAGCTGCTCTAGGTCATTAAGGATAGAAAAGATGTAGGCTTGTTCACCAGGTGGATCAGTGAAAGGAGAGGAGAGCCAAAGGTGGTGGTGAACATTGAAATCTCCTAGAATGGAGATTTCAGAGAAAGGAGAAATGGATAGAATGTGTTCCATCGTAGAAGTAAGATAGTCAAAGAATTTTTGATAGTAGAATTAGGAGATAAGTAAACAGCACAGATATATTTAGTCAGAGCATGACAGGTAAGCCGAAGCCAGAGAGTAGAGAATTCAGAAGAATCAAGTTCAGGAACACGAGAGCAAGATAGATCGTTGCATACATATTCGCAACAGCCACCTTTGGCTTTGAAATGAGAATAGAGAAAGTAGGAGGATACAGAAAAGGGTTTGCTGTCAGTTGCCTCAGACAGCTGAGTCTCAGAGAGAAAGAGAAGGTGAGGTTTAGAGGAGAAGAGGTTGTGTTCAACAGAGTGAAAGTTAGAGGAAAGGCCACGAATGTTACAGAAATGAAGAAGGAGTGAGTCAGACAGTGGTTCCAGGCAGCTCTTTGAGTCGTCACCGGGAGAGGGGCGGATGGTGGGGGCATTTATGGTCCCCCCCCCCGGGGACTCCGAGGCATGATTTTTGTGCATAAATAATTTTGAAAAGGAAGTGTGGTGTGTAGTGTGCATGTAGTTTGGTGTTGACAGTTGGAGAAACTTGTATTGGAGAGCATGCTGGACTACTCTGTGTTACTGAGACACTGGAAAAGTTCAGCAAAGGGGGATGGTCAGGAACAAGTCCTGAAGGCTGATGAAACAGGAGCTCCAGCTCTCCCTGTCATCAGCCTTCCATCCACCTTGGGAGCACTGCCCTGCTTGACTGGTGCTACAGTCTACTCCTCACCCATGTAGTGATAAAAGATATAAAAGTGGAAGTGCAGGAAGTGTACAAATTATTGGAAACTCAGGATGTAAGGAAAGCCCCAGGATCGTATGGAATTTCAAATTGGGTACTGAAGGAATGCAGAGAACAACTGGCGGATAAGATTCACAGTTTAATTGTGTGTTCGCCGGAAGAAGGGAAAGTGCCTCGGGAATGGAAGAGAGCAAATGTGGTACCAATTTACAATGGAGGAAACAAGGAAGAACCCCTGAACTATAGACCAGTGTCCCTAACCAGCATGGTTGCAAAATTGTGTGAGAAGATTTTGAAAGATAGGTGGATAAAATATCTGGAAGAGATGAATATTTTGACTGAAAGTCAATTTGGATTTCAAGTGGAAGGTCATGTGTTTCTAACTTGTTGAGCTTTTACTCAAGAGTGATTGATGTGCTACAGGAGAGAGATGGTTGGGTGGATTGTGTGTATTTAGATTTGGAGAAGGCCTTTGACAAGGTACCCCATAAGAGACTAATGTGGAAATTAGAGCATATAGGAGGACTGAAGGGTAACCTCCTGGAATGGATGAGAGACTTTTGAGAGACAGACAAATGAGGACAGTAATAAAGGACAGGATGTCTGGATGGAGAGAAGTAACAAGTGGTGTCCCACAGGGCTCGGTGTTGGTGCCAGTAATGTTCCTGATTTATGTAAATGATATGGTAGATGGAGTGAACAGTTATGCAAGTCTGTTTGCTGATGATGCAAAGATCTTGAGGAAGGTAGAGGTTGAAGAGGACTGTAAAATGCTGCAGGAGGATCTGGATAGGATACATGATTGGAGCCAGATGAGGGAAATGAAATTCAACGCAAAAAAAATGTAAAATATTGGAAATGGGTAAAAGCACCAAGAGACCATTACTGAATTATATGATGGGTAATGAACCAATCACAAAAGTGAGAGAAGAGAAAGATTTAGGAGTGCTGGTCCTGGATAGTTTGTCACCTGAATAACACATTAACCAGATACAGTAATCCCTCCAATATCCGACGTAATAGAGCCAAAGGCATGTCCGGATATTGGTTTTGTCCGGATATTGGTCCTGAAGCTCCAGCACTGGTTTTCCATGACCCTAACCTAACCTAACCTAAATCAGAAAACTACCTTCCTACCTCCCTAGTGGACATGTATAGCACTTATTTAGGTCCCTTTTCACATAAATAATGCATATATAGCATGAATTTATTGAATTTTAACCAAAAAATGATGATTTAGGGGTGAGTGAGTCATAGGAGCTCAGAACTTGCCAGCATAGTGTAAGTAAGTATCGGACATGGAAATCATCTTTTCTCACATTTTATGCACTAAATTATTGGATACAAAGCATCAAATACAGTAAATGATGTTAATTGCTACCAGAAAAATGGTTAGGTTAGGTTAAGTTAGGTTAGGTTAGGTTAGGTTAGGTTAGGTTAGGTTAGGTTAGGTTAGGTTAGGTTATGACCGGACATGAAATTCACTGCTTCCACCTTTTTC
Source organism: Birgus latro (assembly GCA_018397915.1). Classification (NCBI taxonomy): domain Eukaryota; kingdom Metazoa; phylum Arthropoda; class Malacostraca; order Decapoda; family Coenobitidae; genus Birgus; species Birgus latro. The sequence goes on from JAGKTI010000458.1 coordinate 32,154, forward strand.
CTAGCTGGTGCACTTAATAACCATGCATGAAAGAATTAAATTAAAAGCAGGAAATTATGATTAACACAATGTTAGGTTAGGTTAGGTTAGGACCGGACATGAAATTCACTGCTTCAGCCTTTTTTCTAGCTGTTTTACTTAAGAACCATGCATGGAAGAATTAAATAGCAAGCAGGAAATTATGATTAACATTTAGGGTAATTTTTTAACACATGTACAGCATGATGAAAACAGGTTAGGCATGAAAATCTTTATGGTAACCATAGGTTAGGTTAGGTTAGGACCGGACATGAAATTAACTGCTTCAACCTTTTTTCTAGCTGTTTTACTTAAGAACCATGCATGGACAAATTAAATAGCAAGCAGGAAATTATGATTAACATTTTCGGTAATTTTTTAACACATGTACAGCATGATGAAAACAGGTTAGGCATGAAAATCTTTATGGTAACCATAGGTTAGGTTAGGTTAGGACCGGACATGAAATTNGCAAGCAGGAAATTATGATTAACATTTAGGGTAACTTCTTAACACATTAACAGCATCATGAAAACAGGTTAGGCATGAAAATCTTTATGGTAACCATAGGTTAGGTTAGGTTAGGACCGGACATGAAATTAACTGCTTCAACCTTTTTTCTAGCTGTTTTACTTAAGAACCATGCATGGATAAATTAAATTGCAAGCAGGAAATTATGATTAACATTTAGGGTAACTTCTTAACACATTAACAGCATCATGAAAACAGGTTAGGCATGAAAATCTTTATGGTAACCATAGGTTAGGTTAGGTTAGGACCGGACATGAAATTAACTGCTTCAACCTTTTTTCTAGCTGTTTTACTTAAGAACCATGCATGGAAAAATTAAATAGCAAGCAGGAAATTATGATTAACATTTTCGGTAATTTTTTAACACATGTACAGCATGATGAAAACACGTTAGGCATGAAAATCTTTATGGTAACCATAGGTTAGGTTAGGTTAGGTTAGGACCGGACATGAAATTCACTGCTTCAACCTTTTTTCTAGCTGTTTTGCTTAAGAACCATGCATGGAAAAATTAAATAGCAAGCAGGAAATTATGATTAACATTTTTGGTAATTTTTTAACACATGTACAGCATGATGAAAACACGTTAGGCATGAAGTTAGGGTACTTACGAACAAAAAGCGGCCGTCCTAATGTAATAACCCACTCTATCATCTCAGACTCTGACAAGAAGACGTTGCACCTGACACACCTTTTCACTTGAGAATCACCAGCACTTCTCACCAACACTTTCACCAAGGGTTTTTTTTTATAACTGGAATTACATCATTTCACTGCACTGTACACAACAGTAAATTCCTGTGTGGTCTATTGACGATCCATGGAGCCTTGTGAACTTCTCGGCAGCAGCTTTCAGCTCCGTTCCACGTACCAACACACCAGCAGCACGTTGTTGTCGATACGAAATCAATGTGGAGCGGTTGATGTCTGCATACCTAGGAGTAAACATCACCTTCCTCTGCACGTTTCGTCTGGTCTTCGATGCGAAATCAGCCGTGTACTGCTGTAGTTTGTCTCGGGACTTCTTGATATCAAACGAGGTGGAGCGAGAGAGGTTGAACTCCCGTAAGATTCGCCCTGTTGACCAGCCGACGTCCACCTTGTCCAATATCTGCCTCTTCTTCTCCAGAGTCAGAACCACTCTTTTCCTCTTCTCAGGAGGCGGGGCCATCATCACACACATGATGAAGAAGGTGAAGAGCAGTATCAAGCACTGTAGGAGGTAGGGTATCACCACAAAAGCAATCACTTCGGCCGCCATTTTCGGAGTTGTTCACGAGGTAGGAGGGGAGTGGGTAATGGCGACCGATAGTGGCGTCACGAGTGTAAACAGAGTGGATCGGCACGCGCGGGAAATTCAAACTGACGCGGTCCCCAAAAATCGATAATTTATCGATTTTTTCCAGATTTTTTTGCATTTTGGGGGTTGGGCAGCCCAGAATGTCCAGTTAGTGAGTATGTCCGGTTATTGGACGTCCGGATATTAGAGGGATTACTATAGTTAGAGAAACATATAAACTCTTGACCAATATGAGTGGTATTTCATTACATGAATGAAGGGATGATGAAAAAATTGATAGTGGCCATGATCTGCCCCAGGTTAGAATATGCAGCAGTAGTGTGGTCCCCACACAAAAAGAAAGATATAAACAAGATTGAGAGAATACAAAGAACAGCAACTAAGATGGTCCCCAGTCTGGCAGATCTGTCACACAGTGAGAGGCTAGAAAGGCTGGATTTGCCTTCCTTAGAGGAAAGGAGAGAGAGGGGTGACATGATTGCAGTGTTCAGGACCATGATGGGAGTAGATAAAATTGACAGAGAAGATCTGTTTGTATGGGATAAGAGAGCAACAAGAGGACACGGGCTGAAACTGAAGAAGCCACGCTGCTTGAAGGACATCCAGAAATACAGTATAGTTTTCCGTATAGATGCATAGACCTGTAGAATAGACTGGACAAAGAGATCGTCCAGTCTAACTTCTTAAACTAGTTTAAAGCAAAATTTGACTTACTGAGAAAAAGAGACAGGATCCCACTAGCATAGCTCATTTCCTGTATATCACAATTAGGTAAATACATGAAGATGTATGTTTGGCTTGCATTGTCGCTCGATTCTGGCACCGCTGTGCGACTAGAAGTCTGGGTATTACAACTGCTACTAATAATACTATCATTACTACTACAGCTATTACTAATATTACAACTACCACAACTGCAACTGCCACTGCTACTACAAATACATTAGAGTCACGATTTAAGACTAAATGAAACAACGATCTTACAATAACACAGGCATTTAATTTCTCCCACAATTAATAGCACAATAATATCACTCAACTGCACTAGAGAAACTGTGGGAAATGGGTGTGTTTTGGTATTGGATTTCCAGATGCAACTTGTGTGTTATGCTTTTGTCAGTCACTGATTGGCTTCCTCAACCCGACCCCACCCACGTGACCCCCATACCACCACCCACACCCCACTGCCTACCTCAGTGTTATGTGAATGGTCGCTGTAATGAGAAGTTTACTTGCCTGTTTCCTTGCTCCTCGTTTCCTCTCAGAACTCTGAACACGTGGTTCCAAACTAACTTTAGTTATGCTAAAGCACCCTGAAAGTGCTGTGAATACAAGAAAAGCATTTATTCTAAATGAAAATGTAAAATTGTTGGATGAAGTGGCATGTGGTGTTGGAGCTTAAATGCATATGATCAGACAAAATGAGTCAGGATGTTTACGATGTGGATAGTTCTCTGTGTTGGAAAAAAAAAAAAGTTAATAATGGAGCAGTAAAATTCATGTACATTGTTCACCTTTAGTGCAACGTGTGTGTGTGGGGGGGGGGATCATTCATTCATTCATTCATCATCCAATCCTACGTTGCCCCATTGAAGGGGGGGAGGGGCTTTGTGCTCGGTCTTTATGAACTGACAGTCTTTGGTCAAGAAAATTTGGGTCTTACGATACGTGAAGACTAGGGCGGGTCGAAAAGGAACCAACTTAGGGTTACCAGGTTGAAACATAGTCAGAATGGTTCTCCTTTACAATGACAGTAACACTAAAAAAAAAAAGTTTCAACATGTATGTGCCCATTCCAGCAACTTGGATCTAAAAATTTGATTTCTTTCTCAAAAACTTAAAAACACATGCTGTTTTTTCAGATGAACTAAAATGCAATTTCTGTGTTAAATTTCAGTGTTAAAAATAAAAGTAACAGTTGAAATAAATGTATTCAGATCATATGAAAGGCATTATTTCTTGAAAAAGAAAAGAACTGTAGAAATGGCAAGAACAGTTGAACACATCAGAAGTCTTGTATACTTTCATGCTTCGGCAACAAGCTGCGAGATTGCTTGCATTGGACAAGCATACCATGACGTGATTCATGCCCAAATGCTTTACTTGTGGTGGATGTGACGTACTTGACGCAGTGTTCCACTCCTTGGGAATGGCAAGGGTACATGTCCAGTATGATGGGTTGGCTTTTGTCCATTTGGTCCAGTCTGTTCTACAGCAATGGAGGAACTGTGCCAGTAGAAAGCTCTGCCAGCTCAGTGTACTTCTTGGCATTGAAGTTTATCTTCAGTGCCGATTTTTCAAATATTCTAAATGAGGCTTGGTCATCATTCTCATTCATCGGTGCTTGTTTCATCAACTTGATTGTCATTGAGCGTACGCCAACATCTTTATCAGCAACAGCCGACAAGAGGATGTTCTCTGGGTGACAGAAGTAGGTGTTATTGTCAAGCACAGGGTGCATGATCACCTGATCTTCCAACAGTAGCTTTTGAAGGAGCTCCACCATGAAGAAGAAATTTTTGGCTCCATCCCGACTCGAGCTGTTGACTTTCACCTTGAACCACACAGGAGCATAGTAGTTCACAATGAATGAAACAAGACGTTTTAGGGTTGGTGATGGTTGCTCCTTTGACATGTAAAGTCGCAGTATGTGATAAGCTTTTGTAAGCCACCTGGCATGATTTAGCGGTCCTGATTGTGCAGATGGTCCTACACCTTCATTAGTATCTCCATTTGGCAATTGCACTGCCAAACATGCACGGTACAGGTAGCCCTGATCTTCGCTGAAATCATTTACAACTCCTTCTGGTAAAATGCAAGTTTTTCCAGCAACACGTTCATAGCCAACAGCTGGAAGATCTTTTGAGTCATATTCAAGCGATTGACCTACTTCTCCTCTGCAGCATTGTGGACCTGTTGTCAAACCATCAGCTGCCTCGAAATACCTTCGGAAAATGATTTAAAAAAGATGCAACAAACAAACCAGCCACTGTAGTGGTCTGCCAAGCTGTGTTTCAAGCTCACGGATCACTCCATTTCTCTTTCCAGTATTGACATTTGTCCCATCACAGACGATAGCTTGCAACGAATCTGTTGAATCTGTTACTTGTATGACAGACATGACTTCCTGGGCAATATCTGCTGTTCTTCCACTTTTGGGAGAAACGTGGTCGATGTAAACGGCGTCAGGAAAAGCAACTACCGAGTAGTGATCTTCCTTCACGATTCTCTGACCATCTGGGGTTTTCTTGAGCGTCTGATCAATTTTTCCATCAAAACCGATGCAAACAATCTCCTTCAAGTCATTTTTATGCTCTTGCAATGTGACGTCTTTCCAGTATTTTGTCTGACGATGAAGTTTACTGGGATAAACTTTATTTTCTTCTCAAAGAATATTCATATCTTTCAGTGCTGCATTCATAGTGGAGCAGACGTCTCTATTGCTTACTTGACATCGATCAGCTACACGACTCAGCTCAGGATAGACTAATCTGTTCTGACACTGTTCTGACCATCAACTTGTGCAGTACTATCATCAACATATTGATCATATTGTTCATCACAGGCATCACTTTCATCAGTACATGCTGTCATTATATCCTCATTATTTTGCTTAGTATCTAGTGGACTCTTCATAGAGCTTCCTTTTCATCATTCTATTTGGTGCACACTTATTTTGTGCTGTCTTCATCTGGTCTATTCCACCAATATATATTTTTCTGCAGCTATTTTGGTCAACCTAGAAAGGCCACTCCTCATGTGATATCTTGTCTGCTGTAGCACATTGAAGTTTTTGAAACATTTGCAACGAGTAGTGTCAAATAGAATATCAAAGCTGGTTAATTTCTCTGTTTACGTGTTGGTAGTCCTTTTGCTTACTGGATATTTCCTAAGCTCCTATGCCTTTGCTATCAGGCATTTCACATGAGTAACAACACTGGTGTAATCAGTGGTTGAGATGGAAACTTTCTTGTAAATTTCTGCTACTTCAAATGTAACAGTTTCCAAATAGGCTTGGGTGTTCAGTGATGGATTTTTGGATTTATGTTCCAAATATGCCCTTATGACATCACAGCTAGTGGGCAGCAGATTTACTGGAGGACTGTGTGATGAGCCGAAAACAGAGCCTTTTGTGCTTTCCTGTGTGCTGCAACTGGCCATGATTCCAGTAAAATACGCAAACTCGTACAAAATTCAAAACTGTAAACCAGTACCAGTTTGTGTAGTTGGTAACAGAAATGCAAAACAATGGGTTTTCATTTACAGCGTTGGTAATCACCGGTAATCACTGAATGCTTGGAGCATCAGTGGCGTAAAAAGTAAATTGAAAGTTGCTGGAGTACCACTGACTCATTTAAAAAAATACAGTTAGTTCATGTGAAAACTTACTATAGGTCATCAAAATAGCCATGTTTTGTCAATTTTTAAATTTTTGACACACCCTTGTGAAGACATTACTTGTTGACATAAATAGTTAAGTAAGGTAATTGAGTTCAGTTCTTGTGAATTATACTGTCATACAAATTATACTTTTTGGCTGACTTGTTTATTATTCATGATTACTGCATTCGTGTGTATCTGAGAAGTGAGATACACAATCACTTCATGCTGACGACTTCTTTGTAGCTTTTTCTTTCGTTTATTGTTGATGGCTTTCAAAAAGTTTCACAATTCCTTTTTTTTTTTTTATTTTTTTTTTATGAGTGCCAAAAGTGGTTCCTGACGAAATATGCGTGATGCTGGGCGGCCATTATTCATCTGTTGTTTAGGTCAAGTTTTTGCTTGATTTGTAATGAGGACTTTCAAGATGCTTAGTGGCAATTCTTGGTGATTAAAATTTTTATGGGGAGTATTAGGGGGCAAAACTAATCAGTTAGGCTAGGTTAGAATGCAGTAGCTATGCACTGATGTGTCCAGTCGGTGACGTTGTATGTAAACACATTGCCTTGGATGTCTTAAGGCAGACCTATTTATAATAATTGTCTTTCAGTATATTTTTAACCAAACATATGAGGCTTCTAGAACCTGACCCCCTATTTTACATTTAAATATATGTCACGTTTTAGTGCGAAATTGATTTTGCACTAGGTTCTTCATAACCTTTCTTGTGTTGTATGAAGACTCTACTATAATACCACTACTACTACTACATCAAACCTAAAAAAATATTGTGAACAAAATAGTTACACACATAGTCCATATTCGAAAATACTGTACTGTATTTTCCACTATAACAGAATTTTGTTTTCCAGTGATATAAGACTTTTTCTTCATAATAAATATACACACAAAAATTTTCAATAAATAAATAAGGCACTGATTTTATCATGAAAAATTTTCTGCTTTCATTATTCACGTAAATAGACAGAGCGGTGGCGCAAAGCACCACATTTCCTCCTCCCTCCCTCACTCCTCCCTTTCTCCACTCTACATTTGCCACTATAAAATTTTCTTTTTCCTGTCATTTGTACTTTCTCATCATAACAAGCATACACACATGGAAACTTTCAGTAAAAATAAAGCACTGATTTCATCATGAAACAAACTTTCTGCTTCCATTATTCCTGTAAATTGAGAGAGGCAGCGCGAGACTTGATGCACCTCGTTTCCTCCTCCCTTTTCCCTCCCTCCCTCCACCTCCTCCCTTTCTTGACTCCCTACCTCCCCTTCCATCTCCTTATCCTTGCCAATATCCCCCTTGCCAGGATTGTCAATACTCTCTGAACCATCTCCATCATCGGAAATAGCAGATGAAGTACAGGGAAAAATGACGGGAGCACAGTGGAGTCACGTCCTCCACCCTCCTCACATGCGCATAAATATCAACACTCATTTTGGCGGTTGCTTTCCTGAGAGGAAGAGTCACTTTCTCCACTCACAGTTGGCAATAATGTCACCTCAAGTTCTCTCCCTATCGCACTATCACTAAGGCCTTTTCTTTTCTGGCTTTTGAACTTCAGTGGTGTTGAGGTCGGTGGCTGTGGGCGCTCAGCCAAGGATCCGGATACAGGGAAAACATTTTGCGTAGGTCTGCCCATTACAGAGGTAGGCAAGTGACTGGAGCATGACTCGGTTGCATACAGGAGGCTTGTCAGTGGCTGCGTGTGGTGGAAATAACCCGCAGAATATTCAAACAATGCCACAAAACACTGGATCATGTATATGTGTCACCCGGACGGCCCCGGCAGGATGTGTAAACATGACACCCAGACAGGATAGATTAATAACAAGAAACAGCTGTCAGCACATACCACCGCAAATGCTTATATCAGACAACTTAGATCACTACCAAAATTGTCAACTCATCCTTGGTCCATGACCCCCTTATCCACAAAATTTCATTGAAATCCATCAGTAACCTTTTGAGATATCTTCTGGACTGGCAAAAAAATCATGAACCTCTGGAACACAGATCACCACCTTAATTTACTAAACTTCCTTGGCCCATGACCCACATATCCACAAAATTTCATTTAAAATGCATCAGTAATTTTATTTTTAGATATCTTGTGGTAGGTGGGGATGCCCATCATTCACTCTTTCAGTGTAGGGATGCCTATACAGGCCAAATGGTTTCCTGTACCCAGGTAAGCATTTACTACGTTGGGTGGTAACCATATAACTGGAGTTTTGGGCCTGGTTAAGTGTCCCCCAGATTCCCCTGTGGCAGATGTTTCAGAGAGCCTTGGAGGGCCCAATAGCTGCCCAGGGCCCCAACCAAATGGCCAGATTTGCATGGCCATGTGGAATGTGAGAGGTATGAATGAGGAGAGCAAGAGGATGGAAGTGATGAATGTGTTCAAGAGTACGAGATATGCAGTGATGGCATTGTGTGAAACAAAGATGAAAGGGTGTGAAGTAGATGAGTGGAAGGGTTTGAAATGTGTAAGATCAGGCATGAATGGGTGAGGAAGATGCAAGGAAGGTGTTGGTTTGTTGATGAATGAGGTGTGGCAGAGTGGAATGAGAGATTACAAATGTGTCAACTTGAGATGTATGTATGTCATCTTCAAGTTTGAGAAGGTGAAAGTGGCTGTGATTATAGCGTATGCACTGTGTAATGACAGGAGTGAGAGAAACAAAGACAGGTTTTGGGATGAGCGGGATGAAGCAGTAGGGGAAATGCCCAGGAGCTATAAAGTGATCGTAATGGGCAATATGAATGTAAGAGTAGGCATTGGTCCTGAGGATGATGTAATGAGTTGTAATGGAGTATCAGGAGATGATGATGATGGGAAGAAACTGAAGGATATGTGTCAGGAAACGAGGTTGTGTATTTGTAACTCGTATTTCAAACAGAGATGCACATAAATACACAATACATGGTATAGAGGAAATGGGGATTGTGTCAAAAGGAGCGTAATTGATTACGTGCTCGTAGAGTGATCGATGCTGGGAGTGGTTGCTGATACGAGGGCCGTGAGAGGACGATGTGAAGGTCTGTCAGATCATATGATTGTGGTATGCAAGATCAAGCTGAGAAGAAGGTGGACTAGGAGAGAGAAGAGCAGTCAGGGAGAAAGACTGAAAGTTGAGAATCTGAGGATCAAAGAAATGACAGATAAATACAGGACCAAAGTAGGGGAGGAGTTGGAATCAGTGAATTGGAATTAAATGGATCTGGACAACATGTGGAATGCATACAGAGTTTGCTTAGTTAGAAATGCTAATGCGGTGTGTGGTGGGGCAAGAATAACAACAAAGAAAAAAAAAGGTATGGCATGGTGGGATGAAGAGGTTAAGAGAGCAGTGCAGAAAAAGAGGAAGAAGTGGCTAGAATGGTTACAGAATAGGGGTTCAGTTGAAATAAGAACAGAATATATTGAGAGCAAGAAGCACGCAAAGAAACTAGTGAAGAGGAAAAAGGAGGAGGTAAATGATGATCTAGGAAGAAAAATGAATGCAGATTACTCTGAAAATAGCAAGTTATTTTGGAAAGAGGTGTGGAATGTAGAAGTGACAGCAGAAAGAATGTGAAAGTGTGAAGAATATAAGTGTTAGATTATTAACCCATGGGGATGAAGTAAGGACCAGATGGACAGAATATTTTGAAAGCCTGATGAATAGGAATGGAGAGAACAGCGCGGCTGTTGGGGGTGTGCAGAGAAGGGATGCAGTGCCAGGAAACGTGAAACTCACACAGGTGAAGAACGCCGTGTAGCGGCTTAAAAACTGGGAAACAGATGGGGCTGATGAGGTGTATGCAGAGATGTTTAAGTGTAGTGGAGAGAGTCGAATGAAGTGTTTGTTGGAGATATGTAAGAAGGCATGGATGAGTGAAACTGTATCAGCAGAATGTAAAAAGGCTGTAATTGTACCCTTGTACAGAAATAAAGGTGAGTGAAGTGAGTGCAAGAATTATCATGGCATAAGTTTATTGAGTTTTGTTGGAAAGGTTTATGGAAGAAGTATTATAGAGAAAGTAAGAGAGAGATATCAGAAGTCCTAGTGAGTGATGAATAGGGTTGCTTTAGGAGTGCAGAGGATGTGTGGATCAAATATTTGCAGTTAGACAGATAGTGGAGAAGGTTTGTGAGAAGGACTATAAGGTGTTTATGGCATTTACGAACGGAAAAATCTTATGACAAAGTAGACAGAGATGGTTTGTGGAAGGTTTTGCACACATGCAGTGTAGATGGTAAGCTGCTAGGTGCCGTTAAGAGTTTTTATGATGATAGTGAGGCATATGTAAGGGTAAATGGGCATCTGAGCGAATGATTCATGATCATTGCGGGTGTGATATACAGTAATCTCTCTACTATCCGGATGTCCACTATCCGGATACATCACTATTCGGACATCGTGGGGCGACCAAAAAAAAAAAAAATCTGATTTTTTCCTACCACGTAAGTTTGAATTTCCCGCCTGCGCTGACTAGCTCCTTTCCTGCTCAGTCTCCCTCCTACTAGTTCTGTCTCAACTCCCATGAACAGTGGATGGCTGTCCGATCGTTTGCGGTATTTTCGTTCTTGTTTAAATAATCAAAAGTCACAGTGCTAAGGATTAAGTGTAGTTAAACACTGGATTACTGGACATGCTTCAAGTGCAATTATGACCACTGTATAAACCTTAGAGATGGGGGTAAACAACAATCATGGACTGTAAGTAAACATTGTCAACTGCTAAATATTTTCCATAATCACTTCTAAATCCTCATTCTCTGGTTACATTTTATTTACTTAATGCTTTGTGTCCCATATTTGAGTGCACAGGCCGTGAAAGAGGTGATTTTCTCAGTGATTACCATGTCTCTTACATACGTTCACTATCTAGTCAACTGGTGAACATTTTTGCCCCACACACTTCTAATTCATAATTTTTCTGGTTACATTTTATTTACTTCATGCTTTGTGTCCCATATTTGAGTGCATAGGCTGTGAAAAGGTGATTTTCTCAGTAATAATCATGTCTGCCGTACTCACCTCAAAATCATCATTTTAGGGTTAAAATTCGATTAATTCATGCTTTGTGCCAATTATTTATGTGAATGGGGTCTTAATTAAGTGCTATGCATGTCCAGGACGGAGGTAGGTAGGTGGTTCTCTGATTTAGGTTAGGGTAGGTTAGGTTAGGTTAGGGTCAAGAAAGACCGGTGCTGTTGGTGAACAGTGAACACCTTTGCCCATACCTAACTCTTTTTCTGGTAACAATTTATTTATTTGATGCTTTGTAACCCACATTTTAGTGCATAAGATATGAGAAATGACGATTTTCATAGTGATAGCCACGTCCGATACTTACTTACACTAAGCTGCCAACTTGTGAACACCTCTGCCTTGCTCACCTCAAATTCATCATTTTTGGGTTAAAATTCGATTAATTCACGCTTTGTGCCAATTATTTATGTGAATGGGGTCTTAAGTGGTATTTATGCATGTCCAGGAGGGAGGTAGGTAGGTGGTTTTCTGATTTAGGTTAGGTTAGGTTAGTGTCAAGAATGACTGGTGCTGTTGGTGAACAGTGAACACCTTTGCCATACCTAACTCTTTTTCTGGTAACAATTTATTTATTTGATGCTTTGTATCCCATATTTTAGTGCATAAGATATGAGAAATGATGATTTTCATAGTGATTGCCACGTCCGATACTTATTTACACTAAGCTTCCAACTTATGAACATCAATGCCTTACTTACCTCAAAATCATCATTTTTGGGTTAAAATTCAATGAATTCATGCTTTGTGTTCATTATTTAATGCATATGGTGTGAGAAAGGGTGATTTTCATAGTGATTTCCATGTCTGATACTTACACTTGCTAGCAAGTTGTGAGCACCTATGCCTTACTCACCTCTAAATCATCATTTTTTGGTTAAAACTCAGTTAATTCATGCTTTGTGTGCATTATTTATGTGAAAGGGGACTTAAATAAGTGCTATGCATGTCCGATAGGGAGGTAGGTAGGTGTTTTTCTGATTTAGGTTAGGTTAGGTTTGGGTCATGAATGACCAGTGCTGGAGCTTCAGGGCCAATATCCGGACAAGAGCAATATCCGGACATGCCTTTGACTCTATTACGTCGGATAGTGGAGGGATTACTGTATGTATATATATATATATATAGAGTCGACCCTCGATTCTACAGACCCCGAATCAACGGACAATATCTGGCAGAGAATCGCTCTGGACACCAGTCTCTCTCTCTCTCTTTCTTCTATTTTATTTTCCAGGTACACTCATGATCAGTAATTTCTTTTCAGGGTTGTCCCCTTTGTACCCCTGTATACCCAGGGAAGACGGGAAGGGGTGACGAAACGAGCTCCACCCCTCTCTACCCCAGTTCCCAACCCTCCCCCATACCCCTACCCCACCCAACCCCTCACCTGTCATTCTTAACTGGCAGTTACATCTCAAGCTAACCCCACACTTTACACTCAGTCACATTACTAATACACAAACAGAACACTAGGATATTTAAAAATATAACTATGAACACTGCAGCAAAAAATTAATGCATTATAACGTTGACAGTAAAACATAAACATCGACAATGGCCATACCAGACCTCATGTGTTGGGTGCTTGCATGCGCTTGCATGCGTACGTGTCTGTGTCAGTGTGTTTGAGTGTCTATTTGTGTGTGTGCATATATGTGTTTGTGTGTGTGTGTGTGTCTGTCTGTGTCTGTCAGTGTGTGTGTGTGTGTATGTGTGTGTATTTACCTATTTGTATTTACCTATTTGCAGTATACAGGAATTGAGCTAAGCTCGTGTTGTCCTGTCTCCATATCTACATTCATCTAATCTAGTTTTAAATACATGAATGTTTTTCGCCTGCACCACCTCTTCGTCTAAGTCATTCCAAATACTTATGCTTCTGTTTGGGAAACTGAACCTTTTGAGATCATTAAGACATCTACTTTTCCTCAACTTGAAGCCATGACCTCTTGTTCTTCCATCATCCAACACAAAAAGATCCTCTCTATCCACCCTTTACGATTCTCTTACATTTCTAAATATCGTGATCAAGTCACCTCTTTCCCTCCTCTCGCGCAGTGTTGGTAACTTCAGTTTTTCCAATCTCTCTTCGTAGGTGAGTTCCCTTTAACGTGGTATCGTCTTTGTTGCCATCCGTTGAACCCTCTCTAGTTTATCAATATGCTTCTTCAAATGAGGTGACCATACCACCGCCGCATACTCTAGTCTTGGTCTTATCATGGTCACTATCAACTCCCTCAACAAATTCCTCATCCATATAATTAAAAGCCATTCTCATGTTGGTCAGTATTCTATAAGTTCCACCAGTGATTTTGTTTATATGCTTTTCTGGTGACAAGTCATCCCGAATAATCACTCCGAAGTCTTTCTCATCCTTTCTTTTACTAATTATCTCATTGCCCATTTTATATGTTCAGTGTGGTCTTCTTTCACTTATTCCCATTTCTAATACATGACACTTCTTGGCATTAAAGTCCATTTTCCAAGTCTGGCTCCAGCTGTGTAGTTTGTCCAAGTCCTCTTGCAGTTCTTTACAACTATCAATACATTTAATATGTTTCATAATTTTAGCATCATCTGCAAACATACTCATGTAACTATTCAAACCCTCTGGCAAATCATTTACATATATCAGAAACATTATTGGGGCCAGGACAGAGCCCTGGGGTACTCCACTAGTCACATTTCTCCATTGTGAAACCTTGTCTCTTATTACTGTTCTCATCTGCCTTCATATCAAATAATCTCCCATCCACTTTAATAGTTTCCCATGCACCCCTCCAAAGGTCCTCAACTTCCACAATAGTCTTCTATAGGGTACCCTGTCAAATGCTTTCGTAAGATCCAGATAGACACAGTCTGCCCATCCCTCTTTCTCCTGTACGACATCTATTACCCTACTGTAGAAACTTAATAGGTTAGTAACACATGATCTTCCTTCCCTAAAACCAAACTGTCTTGGTGTTATCACTTAATTTTCTTCTAAATACTTTATCCATCTTTTTCTAATAACCTTCTTACAGATTTTACAAACAATACTAGTAAGTGACACAGGTCTATAATTAAGTGGATCCTCCCTATCTCCTCCTTTAAAGATTGGCACAATACTTGCTCTTTTCCAGTCTTTAGGTAACTGTCCATTTTCAAGCGAGGTCTTGATGATGACATAAACTGGCCACACTAACTGGTCAGCACATTCCTTCAGGATCCATCCAGCCACACCATCTGGTCCCATTGCTTTTCTCACATCCAAATCCTTCATCAGCTGTAGCACCTTATTCATGTCAACTGTAATTTTGGCCATTCCCGTCAGCCTGGGTTCCATTTCAGGCTCTCTAATTTGTCTTCCAATACATAAACTGATTGCAGCTTGTTGTTCATTATTTCACACAAGTCTTCCTCTCTTTCGTATGTTTCATCTCCATCCCTCAGTCGTATTATACTGTCCCTAACTTTCATTTTGCCATTTACTAACCTATAAAATAGTCTCAGCTCGTATTTCCTTTCCTCTTCTCTCCGTACCCTTGCATATTCATTTCTTACCTGCTTGACTCCTCCCAAGCCCTTTCACTATATCTTCTTCTCACTTTATTCCATGCTTTTTTTTCTTGCCTCTTGTGCCATTAAACCATTCTTTCTTCCTTTCCATAACTGCAGAAAATTTTGGGACATACTTAGTAACTCCTGTTTTATATACTTCTGTCAAAAACTCATATTTCTCATCAACATTTGTGATCATATTCATTTTACTCCATTCTACATTTTGGAAAACGTTCCTCAGGGAAGCAAAGTCTGCCTTCTCATAATTGTATCTATTTTCTCTGTGTTTTCATCTCTTTCTCCTTCCCTTATTCCTACCATGTCCATCTCATTTACCAGTTGATCACTTTTACCGAAGGGGCATTGGTAGGTTATGTTCCTCACATCATTTGGGTCCTTTGTGAATACTAGGTCGAGCCTGGATGGTTCATCGTCACCCCTAATTCTTGTGTTTTCTTTGATCAGTTGGGTTAACGTGTTTTTCATCACCATTTCCATTAATTTATTTCCCCATGATTCCTCATTATTCCCAGCATCCATACTTTCCCAGTCAACTTCTCTACAGTTAAAACCTCCCATTAAAATTTTTCTATTTCTTTGTTCAGTTAACATTTTTAGCCTAATAATGGATTCTCTTATTAACTGTTCGTAATCTTCCTTCATCCATGCCCTAGTTTTGGGGGGCATATAAAAAACTATTACATCCATTTTTTCTCCATAACTGTCCTCTATTACAACTCCCAAAAGTTCAGCCATGGTATTTTCAATTTCTATATTCTTTGCTCTTAGGTCATTACGGGTTAATATCACTATACCTCCCCCAAATTTACCTTCTCTGTCCTTCCTCCAAATCTTATAATTGTTCCATCCAAATAATTTTGTATTGACATCTCGGGGCAATTTAGTCTCTACTAAGCAAACAATTTCGGGTTTACTTTCATTTAAATAATCTCCAATTTCCCCTTTCTTAGATATTAACCCATCTACATTACTGTACATGATACTCAGATTTGCTGCACTGTTTTTATCTTTACTCGTTTTTCTCTTTTTCATATTCATATCCATCCCCTTTGTTTCCTTCACATCTAGTTCTTCACGTACCACTTCCTTGCTTTCATATCCATCACTCTCCAAAAAAAAGTTTTACGTTCTTCCTCTGTGTTCCTTTCATTTTTTTCCTTTACTTGGTCCTTCAAAGTTTTTAAAACTTCTCTTTCTTCTTCATTCAAATCTTTTCTTACTATAATATTTTCCATCCCTGCCTCTTTACTTAGTTTCCAGGTCACCTTAAGTATATCATTTACTACACCTTGTGATGACATCTTAACTCCAATTGGTCTTGCTTCCCCTTTCTTATATGGCCCTATCCTCCCTACTTCCTCAGTTTCTTTTCCCACTTGTTTCCTTCGGGATCGATCTTGCCCAATGTTTTCCTCACCTGATTCGAGTCTCTTTTGAGTCTCACAGACCTAACTTTTTATTCCTTCTCCCTGTTTCCAAATATTACGACACATCTGTTCCTTTCTACTGTTTCTCTCACTATTTTCTCTTTTTTCTTCAATATTTTCACTACATTTTCTTCCATTTTTTTCTTGTTCATTTCCCTTTCTTCCTGAATAATTTCCCTTAAACTGACCACTTCTTTCTGTTCTTCTTCCACATGCACCCACTTTGCCTTTTGCTCTTCTAACACACTACGTACCTTTTCTGTTTTGTTACTGCTCTCTTCTAGTTTTCTCCTTAATTCAATATTTTCTCGTTTCAAATTCTCGATCTCCTGGTTCGCTGTCTCATTGGCCTGTATCAAACTCTGTATAGTATTCTCGGTATTTTCAGGCATGTTTCTTGATACCAGATCCTCCACTAGTTCACTAATTCCGATTATCAACATTTTGACCAAATCCATAATGTTCGTTTCACTGTCAAATCCTGGAAATTCCAGTTCCCCAGTGTTTATATTGACGGCCATGTTTAAGGTTGGTTGCCGTACTAAACTGAACAGCTGTTCCCAAAATTCCTACAAAACATTCATGTATACTTACTGACAATAGTTCTTTACATCTTTGGTAAGCTATTATAACTTGCAATACTTCAAATTTTGAACAAGACTGAAGGAGACAGGACAATTCCTGAAAACTACTTAGGGTTCGTTTAGAGGTGGTTTGAGACACGTCTTCTCGCTGTGGCTGCTCGTCCGTGTGTGTGTGTTTGTGTGTGTGTGTGTATGTGTCATTGTGTGCATGTTTTTGTTTGTTTGTTTGTGTGTTTATACCTTACCTAATTGTATTTTTACAGGAATGAGTCAAGCTTGTACTGTCCCGTGTCTTAAACCATTTTCACCATACATCTCCTTAAATTTATGAATTGTTTTGGCACAGACTATTTAATTCGGTAGTGCATTCCAGTGATCAGTTGCCCTATTTGGGAAACTGTCCTATTTGGGAAATTAAATTTCCTTACGTCTTTATCACCTTTCCTTTTATGCATTTTTTTTTGCAGTGTCCTCTTGCTGATGCTTCCCCATAGGTTATATATTCATTTATGCCTATTTTCTCCTTCCCTAATATGCATTTATATAATGTAATCATGTCTCCTCTTTTCCTTCTCTCCTGCAGATTCAGTTTTTCTAGTCTTTCTTCGTAGCTTAGATCCCTTAAGCTTGGTACTCATCTTGTAGCAGCCCTTTGAACCCATTATGTGTGTGTGTGTGTGTGTGTGTGTGTGTGTGTGTGTGTGTGTCCAAAGCAGTGCACCCAACGCGTGAGGCCTGAGGTGGCCTTTGTTAACGTTTTTGTTTTACTGTCACCACCATAATGCATAATTTATTGCTGCAGCGTGTTGATAGTTATATTCTTTTAACATATCCTAGTGTTCTGTGTTTGTATTAGTAATGGGACCAAGAGTGTTAAGCATGAAATCAGCTTGAGATGTAACTGCCAGTTAAGAATGTCGAGAGGAGTGGGGGATGGTATGGGGGAGGGTTGGGAGCTGGGGCAGTTGGAGCTCATTCCGTCCCCGCCTCTCCTCTTCCCTGGTTATATAGGGGTAGGAAAGGGGCGCTCCTGGACAGAAATTAGTGATCGTGAGTGTACATCTTTTTTCATTTCTAACTAAATACAGTATTTCTCTTTACAGGTACAAAAATAAATGATACTGTAGTTGAACATAAAAAATTACCACAACACAGTACTGTACTGTACTGCACAGTACATCGTGAAGCAAGTCGTAATATAATGGGTCCATAGAAAACGGGGTATTGTGAGGTAAACTTGTCCACGATAGCGTCGCTGCACCTCTTCTTCGATACCATCGTATTTCTTTTGCTATTTTTCGAGTCTTAGGCTACTTGTCCCATCATTTTCAAGCAGCGGACTTTTTCAGGCAACGGACACTCATCCCCCCTATTAGTCCGTTGATTGGAGGGTCGACTGTATATACATACAATATATGTATATATATCGTCATCAGCCATTGACGTCCACTGCAGCACCGGCCTATACCTACCGAAGCAGGGACGATTAAGCCATGTGTCTCTACCCAGTGGCTTAGGCTGTCTGGTAGAGACTGTATGTAGGGTGGGAAGTGCTTGTGAATGTAATTGTTGGGTTGTAGTGGCTTTGGATGTGTGTGTAGTCTGTGAACCAAGTGTAATCGGCCTGCCTTAAGCCGATTGGGTGCAAGCATACTAGTATGCGATGCTGGTTCAACCACAGCGCCGCTTGTGTCTGCCAAAGTGGTCAGTGGCTTGAATGCTTCCCAAAATTTTTACAACTTTGGCAGGAGGCGAACCTGCGCCCTTTAGTGTGTGAGACGCACACTCTGCCACTGTACCACTGAGGCTT
>JAGKTI010000458.1:55108-70496 GCA_018397915.1 Birgus latro
GTGTGTGTGTGTGTGTGTGTGTGTTTTCCTTTTTGGTTACTGCTTAGTATTTTTGTAAATGATTGTGGATGCCTGTGTGGTCCAATTTGCTGGGGATTCTGTTTAGTTTCCCTGCTGTTGTTTCTTTTTATTACTTCTCCCGATGAAGTTGGAGGAGGTTATTTTTTTCACTCTTGTTTGTTTGTCCATAAGATATTTCAGAAAGTTGATGGATTTCAGTGAAATTTTGTGGATATGTGGGTCATGGGCCAAGGAAGAGTTGATTAAATTTTTGTGGTAATCTGAATTTGAGCCCTTGTTCAGTAGTTTTTGTTGTTCTTGCTACAAGATATATGAAAAGGTTATTGATGAATTTTGTAGATATATAGGTCATAGGCCAAGGAAGAGTTGATTAAATTTTGATGGTGATGAGTTTGGTATAGTCATTGGCAGAGGTATATTCTGTCTGAGTGTGCTTAACTTGTGTATTTCTGTCTCCCATCTCACCCTATATGCCAGTTGAGGGTTAAGGTTGAGATTCTGCCAGTGCTGATTATTGTAACTGAGCTCTTGGCATGAAAATTTGGTCCATTCCATGAGGTCTAAAAAACACATGCTCCCACCCATGCACACACCCACACATCCATGCATCCACACACACACACACACACACACACACACACACACACACACACACACACACACACACCGCTCGCTGGCGCAGTGGTAGCGTTCTCGCTTGCCATCTGGTAGACGGGAGTTCACGCCTCGCTCAGGTTGCGAAAAGTTTCACTGACGAAGTGGGTGGTTACTGTCCCCCTTGAGCAAGGGGATGGGTGTGTGCGTGTGTGAAGGTCACAGCCTTGCCCATAGATCGGACTATATGAGCTCTCAGCTCCCTTCCGGGAGGGTAAAAGCTGACGATCACTACCATCAAGTGATCCTGACCGACCCGGTGAGTTACACACACACACACACACACACACACACACACACACACACACACACANTGATATCGAGTTACAACATGCTGTTTTATACTCCACCAAAGTCATGAAATTGGGAATCTCATCCATCATGGAGTATTTGCAATAATAAGTCTATTTTAGGCATTATGGCTTGTCGTTGAATGTATTGAACAGTACTGATTCCAGCAACAGTGCAAATTGGTGCTTCCAGTTAAACTGGGATTCAGACCTGCAATGTCATACACACCAAACTTCCCTCACATAGCAGTAGTAACTTTTAAATTATTTATTTATTTATTTTTTCTAAAAAATATATATATTTATATATAATGCTGTTATTTAGGTGGGAATGGTGCTGAAAATGAGAAATTGCATCTGTATAAAAAAAATATACAGTAATCCCTCCAAGATCTGACGTAATAGAGCCCAAGCAATGTCCAGAACTTTATCTTGTCCAGGACTTGGGAAAAATGCACCTGGACAGGTACTTATAGACCCCAACCCAACCTAAAACTCCCTACCGGACATGCACAGCACCTATTTAAGACCCTATTCACACAGATGAGGGAAAGAAACCATAAAATAAATGAAAAGGAACCAGAGAATGAGAACTTAGAAGTGAGTAAGGAAAATATTTATCAGTGTACAAGGTACTTGCGACACGTCCGAGGCTGTTGCAAAGATAACCCACCTCCTCTATGGCTCTGACAGTGGTGAAGGTGCACATGAAGCACATACAGTAATTCAGTGTTGCCCTGCACTTAATCTTTTGCACTGTGAATTATAATTTTTTAACACTGCACATTCTGTTCTTACTTGTGCCACGCCAGTTATGGGCAGCCATGGCGACGAGCGTGCAGTCACAACGGTAGATAGACAGGAAATGGGGAGGATGCAGGGGTTCTCTAGCAGACATTGCTGGAACTACACGCCAAAACACAGTTGTTCGTCACCGTGTGGGAAATTTAGAGTAGGGATGAACTTTTTTTTTTTTTTTTTTTGACCCACGCCCAAAATGTCCAGGACTTAGGTGTGTGGGTCTTAAGGGATTACTGTATACCGTATAGTTTTGCTTATGAGGTGGACTCAGGTTTTTGAGGACTTGAATGGTATATGAATGATTGTGTAGCCCATATTATTGGGCATGCTGTCTGACAATACTCTTGCTTTTGTGCTTTGTGTTTCTTTGTTTCTCCATCTTTTACATGGAATGAGGGGTAAAATGATAATAATTGTGATGGTGATATTATATGCATCATTTGTATAATAAATGATGCCTTTGTTGATGTATTCTGCCAGGATATACTGTAACTATGAAGACAATATATTTTGCACTACCTTGTTATGGTGATTAATAGTTAGACTCAGCCAGAGTGACGGCCTTACATCGGTTCAGTCCTCAATAGGTGGCTGGAGATATTTCAGTTATGTAACATTGTGGTGGGATGAGAATGTAGAAGCTGCAGTTAAGAAGAAAACAAGACTTTTCCAGGAATGAAAGTGGTGGTAACGAAGAGGAAAACTTGGCCGCCAATCATTGGGCCAGAAAGGAGGTATATAGGGCAGAATCTGAGTCTCAGAGACTTTTACTTGATGACTTAGTGCTGAAAGGAAGAGTATGGTCTTTAAGGTAGTAAATTACATGAAGACGGAAAACAAGGATATCATAGATGACCAGTGTGTGAAAAATGATAACGGAAAGGTTGTGGTGGACAGTGAAGATATTACAGATGCCTTGAGAGAGCATTATAACTGGTTGCTAAATGAGGAGTTTAACTGGAACAGGGAAGGCTTGGAGTCAGCAGTTCTAGTGTTTGTTCCTTGGCCTTAGTTTGATGCTGCTACTGTGAGCAGGATGTTGAAGGCCTCAGGAGATATAGAAATGGGTATTGTTTTTGGTTTAATAAATTTGATTTGTTTTGTTTTATTTCATTTTTGAAGGCTCCAACATGCTTGCATGCATCTGCCTTGGTCACCTGATGGTGAACATCCATGCTGCTTAATCAATGGCAGCTTCCCTGTTCAGTCCCATATCCCTGGGATTACACTCAGTGACCTCGTCCCAGGTTTTTTTTTAGGTTTACCTCTTGCACCATTAACACTTCTCACTTTCTGCACCCAATTATCATCCCCCATCCTCTCCACATTCCCAGACCACCTAAATCTACCTCATCTCATCACAGCACCAATACACTCCAGCCACAGCCTACCCCTCAGCTCTTCCATCGTAACCCTAGTCTCCCCAGGCCTCGCACTCAGGGACGCACTGCACATCCACCTAATCATTGTCATTTCTGTACGTTTGAGTCTGCGAATATCCTTTTCCTTTACTGAACAGGTCTCACTACTATACAGCATTACACTCCTAACACAAGCTGCATACAAAGATCCCTTTGCACGAAGGGAGAGCCCTCTCAGTGTCAGGAGAGGCAACAGCTCCCTGAACTTCCAACCACTTCTCACCCTAGCCACAGAGCTAGCTCCAGCCCCACCTCCAGCACATTACATGTCTCCCAAATAACAAAACTCTTCCCCACACTCAAGAGACTAACCAGCAAGTCCAGTCCTTTCACGCCTGACAATTTCCACCTGCTCTCCCCAACACACCGCACACATGAAATCAGCATTATCTCACAGTCTGCCTCTGCTATTATTACATCCCTTATGTGCCCACTTTTCACAGACACTACTCAAGATGGAATTACTTCCCATGCCATTGTGGCAAATCACACATGGCCACTATCCCTCTTCCTTGACGGTACTGCCACCAGCCCTAGATACCATCACTTTTTGTTTTATCCGCATTTACTCTTAAGCCCTTATGCCCTATACCATCTCTCCACTTCCTAAATCTTTCCTCTGCTTCCCTCTCATTCTCTGCAGTCAACACCAAATCATCAACATACAACATCTCCCAAGGGATTCCATATCTGAAGTCACATGAGAGGGCTTCAAGTACCATGAATCATAAACAAGGGACTCAAAACTCATCCCTGGTGTACACCAACATTCACAGAAGTCTCATCACTCAAATCTCCATTCACCCTTATCTGGGTGTGAGCACCCACATACGTGGCCAAAACCACCCTAACTAGCCACTCCTCGATACCAAGCTTTCTTATTGCCCATTTCACCACCTTTATATGGACTCTGTCAAAAGCCTTCTAAAAATAAATAAATAAATAATAATAATAATTAAAAAAAAAAAAAGGACAGTTCCCTTTTCTTTCCTCAATATTTTCCCTGAAGCTGTCAAACAGTGAATATGGCATCATTGGTCCCTTTGCCTGGCATAAACCCAAACTGCATCTCATCAGTATTCACTCTTCCTTTAATCATACCTTCTAGAACTCTCTCTGATCATATATAAGAGTATTGTCTAGGATGACTGGCATAAGAGTGTGATTGTAAATATGTATAAGGGGAAGGGTGATACCTTGGAAAGAGCAAATTATAGAGGCATAAAACTCTTGTACCAAATAATAAAGGTACTGGAGAGAGTCTTAGGAGTTATGGTAAGGGAAAGTGAATAGTGATGTGAAGCACTTTGGTTTTATGCCAAGCCAAAGGGACCACTGATGCCATATTCATTGTCAAGTAGCTTCAGGAAAAATATATAGGCAAGAAAAGAGAGCTGTACTATGTTTTTGTTGAATTGGAGATGGTTTTTGACAGAGTTCCTAGGGCAGTGGTGAAGTGGGCAATGGGAAAATTTGGAATTGAGGAGTGGCTGGTGAGAGTGAATGGAAATTTGAGTGATGAGTTTTCCGTGAATATCTTGAGCCCCTTATTGTTTGTCATGGTGCTTGAAGGTCTCACATGCCTTCAGGCTTGGACTGTCGTGGGAGATGTTGTATGCTGATGACCTGATGTTGATTGCAGAGAATGAAAGGGAAGTGCAGGAAAGGTTTAGGAACTGGAGGGACGGAATGGAGCACTGGTTTGAGAGTTAATGCGAATGAAACAAAAGTGATGATAACTAGGGCTGTTGATGGTATGGTTAAAGCAGAGGGCAATGTGGCCAAATGCAGTTTGCCACATGGGTGTGGGAAGAAACTCCATCTTGTAGAGTGTTTGCAATAAGTGGGTGCATAAGAGATGTTGTGATATTAAAGGTAGATTGCAAAATGATGCTGATCTCATGTGTTTGGTTTGTTAGAGAGGAATTATCAGGCATGAAAGAATTGATACTGCTGTAGAGTTTCCTGAGTGTGTGGATTATTTTAGTGGGGGGGGGGACATGTTATGTGCTGGAGGTGGGGCTGGGGATAACTATGTGGCTAGTATAAGGAATGGTTGGAAGAAGTCCAGGGAGCAGTTGCCTCTTGTAACACTGAGAGGGCTCTCTCTCCGTGCAAAGGGATCTTTGTATGCAGCATGTGTTAGGAGTCTGATGCTGTATGGTAGTGAGACCTGGGCAGTAAAGGAAGAGGATATTCATAGGCTCAGATGTGCAGAAATGATAGTGATTAGATGGATGTGTAGTGTGTCCTTGACTAAGAGGCCTGGGGGAGCTAGGATTGCAATTGAAGAGTTGAGAGGAAGAATGGGACTTGAGTGTATTGGTGTTGTCATGAAGGGGGATAAATTGAGGTGATTTGGGCATGCTGAGAGGATGGAGGATGACAGTTGAGTATGGAAGGTGAGAAGTGTGAATGGTAGGGTTAGGGTTGCTAGAGGCAGACTGAAAAGGCCTAGGACAAGACCATAGAGTGTGATTTCAGGATTAAGGGACTGAATAATGAGGTGCCAGAGATTGAGCAGCATGGAGAGCCACAATTAGGTTACCAGGGCTGACACGTGGAAGCATGTTAGAGCCATTATGAACAGTAAAATACAATACATAATGACACCAAGATAAGCAGGCTGATCATCTGCCTTGAAGTGTGCTGGATTATGGTAGTTTGGCCTTAGTTCCCTGCACTTCAAAGGGGGTAAAATGTGATTGACTGTTTTACTCTGCCATCCTTCTCCCAGGTGAAGCTCTCGGACTTCGGGTTTTGTGCTCAGGTGTCTCAGGAGCTGCCAAAGCGCAAGTCACTGGTGGGCACACCGTACTGGATGGCCCCAGAAGTGATCTCCCGTCTGCCCTATGGCCCTGAGGTGGACATCTGGTCTCTGGGCATCATGGTGATTGAGATGGTGGATGGAGAGCCACCATTTTTCAATGAACCACCACTCCAGGCAATGAGACGTATCAGGGACATGCCACCACCCAAGCTGAAGAACTCTCATAAGGTACATTCTAAGGAGGCTCACAGTGATGTTTCAAGTGTACACTGATGGCTATGTATGGGGAATATTGTTTCCTTGAATCCTGGTTAGAGCCCTTTTTAAGAAAGGATATGACCCAGCAGATTTTAAATGCATTATGGGATAGGGAGAGGAGACACACTTAACTGCTGGGTACATATGGAAGGTGAAAATGCTTGAGAAAGTTGATAGTTTTAGATATCAGGCACTAAACTGTGGTAATATGGCAGTTTTAAACATCCGGGACTCAACTGTGAAAATATGGCAAAATGGAGTGTTAGATGAAGGTCAGATAATTTTAGGAAAGAAGGCTAATTGGAATACTTGGTTGTATTGTATTTTTTAAGGAAGGAGGGTTAGTATGGAGGTTACAAGAACCCTGCATAAAAGTATTTTACTGTTGACACTCGTGTGGAAGTGAAATTGGTCAGTGAGTGACACAACACTCTAAGTTACAGACTGTAGAAATGAGCTTTTTCAAAACACCTGAAGGTGTAAGTAGGGTGGATGATGTAAGTGATAGAGTTTTATTAATATTTTAGAATGGAAGATAGGGTGATACTGAATTACTGAATGGATAAAAAGGAATATGTGAAGGTGGTATGGATGTACAGTATACAAAGGCTGCACATGGATACCAGTTGGGTTCCAATGAAATTTTGCAAGTGAGATTGAGGGTAATGTTGCAAGAGTAGCACCTCATGTGGTATGGAAAAAGAGAGTGGAGCAGTATATTGGTGAGAGAGAAGGAAGAGGAGGAGGAGTGTTTGAGAGAGTGAGAGAGGTATGTGAGGATAGTGCATCCTGGAGGCATCTTTGTAATGCCCATTACCTGCTTTGGTTTCATAGGAGGGAGCAAGGCATTGGAATTGATGATGATGGTGGTAGTTTTTTTTTTTTTTTTTTTTTTTTTTTTATGCATGGAAGAAGGAACCAAAGGCCACGGGCCTGCATACTGTTCCTTCCAAGAAAAAGCAAAAACAGTACAAAAGAGAGCCAAATTCAAGATCCGTTCAATTCGAGATGCCTGGACACACTGCATTTGAAAGACTGGAGATCATAGGAAGTAGGAAATGCAGACAGAGGAAGACAGTTCCAGAGTTAACCAGTTGCATAAATAAAAGACTGGGAGTAACAGTTAACTCTTGCATTAGAGAGTTGGACAGAAAAGGGATTAGAGTTTGTTGCTAGACGGGTACTACGTGCCCGTCGTAGAGGTGGAGGGATGCAAGCAGACAGTTCAGAGGAACAGTGACCATTGAAGTAGCAATAGAAGAGAGATAAAGATGCAACAGTGCGGCGAAGAGACAATGGTTGAAGGGAATCAGTAAGAGGAGGAGAGTTAATGAGACGAAAAGCCTTTGACTCCACCCTGTTGAGAAAAGCTGCATGTGGGGAGCCTCCCCACACATGAGAGTTGTACTCCACACACGGGCGAATAAAACCCGTGTACAAGGTCAACAACTGTGCAGGGGTAAAGAAAGTATGGAATCAGCTTAGCACACCTAATCTCTTGGAAGCAAATTTCACAAGAGATGTAATATGTTCTTTCCAAGACAAATCCTGAGAGAATGAAACCCCAAGCATGTTCAAGGATGATGCAGGACATAACTGTTCATTATTAAACATTAGTGGGTAGTCCTGAGGAAGATTTTGTCGGGTTGATATGTGTAAGAACTGAGTTTTTGATGCATTGAAAATAACAAGATTATTTTTACCCCAATCAGAGATACGAGCCAAATCAGACATTAGGTGTGCCATAGCCTCATCCCTTTTTTGTTGAAGTAACTGCTGAGATGGACGTTGCGGGAACCGAATGGAAAGGTGAAGGGTGGAATCATCAGCATATGAGTGGATAGGGTTAGATGTACAGCTTAGAAGGTCATTGATGAATAAAAGGAAGAGAGTAGGTGATAGGACAGAACCCTGAGGAACACCACTGTTGATAGGTCTAGGAGAGGAACGATGGCCGTCTACAACAGCGGCTATAGAACGACCAGAAAGGAAGCTAGAGATGAAGGCACAGATAGAAGGATAGAAACCGTAGGAGGGCAGTTTGGAAATTAAAGATTTATGCCAGACTTGATCGAAAGCCTTTGAGATGTCAAGTGCAATGACAAAGCTTTCGCAATAGTCCCGAAAGGAGGATGACCAAGAGTCTGAAAGGTAGGTGAGAAGATCGCCAGTGGAGCGTCCCTGACGGAACCCATACTGACGATCAGAAAGAAGGTTGTGACAGGAAAGGTGCTTTAAAATTTTTCTGTTAAGAATTGACTCGAAAACTTTTGATACGCAGGATGTTAAAGCAATTGGACGATAGTTAGAGGGTTGGGAATGGTCACCCTTCTTTGGGACTGGCTGAATGAGAGCAAACTTCCAGGAAGAAGGAAAGGTACAAGATGAGAGACAAAGGCGAAAGAGTTTACCTAGGCAGGGTGTAAGCACAGAAGCACAGTTTTTGAGGACAACAGGAGGGACTCCATCAGGACCGTATGCCTTTTTAGTATTGAGGCCAGTAATGGCAGAGAACACATCAGCTGAAGAAATTTTAATGTCAGACAATAGGAAGTCAGAGGGGGGAAGTGATGGAGGAATAGCACCTGAATCGTCTAAGGTGGAATTGGAGGAGAAAGTCTGAGCAAAGAGATCTGCTTTATCAGTAGAAGAAATAGCTACAGAGCCATCAGAGTAGAAAAGAAGAGGGAAGGATGATGAGGTAAAGTTGTTAGAAAGATTTTTGGCAAGGTGCCAGAAGGAGCGAGAAGAATTCGAGTTGGAGAGTTGGGAACATTTAGCACGGATGAAATTGTTTTTAGCAGAGCGAAGAACAGACTTAGCACAATTCTGGGCAGAAATATATAAAAGGTGTGATTCAGGGGTGGGTTGGCTCCGGTACCTCTTATAGACCCTCTCCTTGTTGCGGACAGCATTAGAACAAGCGTGATTAAACCAAGGCTTTCTTGCATTAGTCAGAGGATATGAGAAAGGAATGTATGCTGCCATGCCTGAGAGAATAACCTCCATAACGCGCAAGGCACACTCAGATGGCTCCCAGCCATGGAAGCAATAATCATTCCATGGAAAATCAAAGAAGTACTGCCTGAGGGCCTCCCAATCTGCAGCTCCAAAGTGCCACAGGCGGCGTTTCTTTGGAGGGTCCACAGGCTGTACTGGAGCGATTGGACATGTTAAGGTAATAAGATTGTGATCGGAGGAGCCCAACGGAGAGAAAAGATGAACAGCGTAAGCAGAAGGATTAGTTGTTAGGAAAAGGTCAAGTATGTTGGAACTCTCTCCAAGGCAGTCAGGGATACGGGTAGGTTGCTGTACAAGCTGCTCTAGGTCATTAAGGATAGAAAAGATGTAGGCTTGTTCACGAGGTGGATCAGTTAAAGGAGAGGAGAGCCAAAGGTGGTGGTGAACATTGAAATCTCCTAGAATGGAGATTTCCGAGAAAGGAGAAATGGATAGAATGTGTTCCATCGTAGAAGTAAGATAGTCAAAGAATTTTGATAGTCAGTAGAATTAGGAGATAAGTAAACAGCACAGATATATTTAGTCAGAGATGGCAGAGTTGCCTATACAAGTTGCAATAATATATGTAACCCTTGACTTACAGTTATGGCTATCTGTATTTGTCCACAGATTTCACCACGACTGCAGGGCTTCTTGGAGAAAATGCTGGTGAGAGACCCTGGTCAGCGTGCCACTGCATTTGAGTTACTACAACACCCCTTCCTGCGCCAAGCTGGGCCCCCCTCCCTCCTGGTCCCTCTCATGCGCTCCTTCAGACACTCACCATGCTGAGTCAGTCAGGGCTGTTGGCTGTCTGTTTCAGCTAAGTGTTTAGTTGAATCTCCATAGCGAGTCCTGTGTGCAACTGGAGAGTTTAGGTCTGGTTGAGACTTTTGTTTGAACACAGTTTACTGCAGGTGAGGTAGTGAACTCTGTGTGGCATAGACAAATTGTGGTGGTGTAGATGTCAGTATCACATTGTCCCCTCATCCTTCAAATCCTCCCACCCTCTCACTATGTCCATAAACCTCTGTCTTTGTAGCTGGGTAAGTATCAAGTTCACATAAGGGTGACAACCTGTAAAATGTGAAGTACATTAGTGGCTTGTCTGTGCCTTGTCACATACTGGGTGATCACTCAGTGACATCTTGTGCCTGTTTACAATATTAACTTAAATGATAGCCTAAAGGTAGGGTTATTACCAAGAGCAGCTACATCAGATTAGTGCAGCTAAAGCAGCTACACATGATTTATGATATGTAAAAAGTGAAGTTCAAATATCTTGTATGTTATTAACTGCAGTGTTTGTATCTGCAGGCAGTGTATATTGTCCTTTTTATAGACTTGACTGATGAAAATACTAGAGTTTTTAAGACAAGTTTTGTACTTTAAATGATATTAGATGGAGTTTGATTATGAGGCCTCAGTGGCATTTCCAAGTGAGAACCTGTTTTTTGGTGAAGCTATGAGGAACGGAAGCCAATTTTATATAAGGAAAAAGCAGGGGGGAGGGGATCAGAGAATACAAGAACAAAACTGTGCTTGTCTGTTATATTTGCTTGATGAGCTGCTTGTATGTATGTATGGCTTTACTGTCTTTTTATACATAGATGTAGTACATATATAAATGTATTCACACACATAACTGCATATCACCAAAGAGGCTTGTTTCTATGTAGCACTGACTTGGAGGGAAATGCACGACTCATGCGTTTGGCTAGTTTCACTTGTAGAAGTTTGCTGTGGAGAAGTCTCAAGATTTTTTCAAGGTGGGTAATGTATTTTTGGGGATTTTTAGCTTCAGAAATAATATGAAGTAGTCATGAAGATTTTGTATAAAAAGAGCATTGCACTTTTAGAATTATTATTCCTCAGAAATAATAAAGGAATGTTGAAATAAGTCTGGTGTTTCCAGAGCTCATTATGTGTAGGAATATTTCTTGAGACAAGAGATTCAGCTGTTGGAAAGCTTTTGAGTGGAGAAAATTGTTAATGATAAATTTCTTTTAAGGGTAAGTTAAGATATGGAGGTACTGTTGTAGATTTAGAGTTGGATCTTAACCCCTTCAATCCAAAACAGAATAAAATCCCACCAGGAGGTAGTATGACCATACTGTAATACAAGTATGTCATTGAGTTGAAGGGGTAAATTAAAGCGTCCGTTGGTATGATAAAGTGAGATAGGGTTTATATATATTTGTAACATTCATATTTTTTGCATTCCAGTTGAGGTCCATGAAACAGACTGTACAGAGATGGAGTGTGACTGTGTGTGTGTTGTACATACCTTACCATTTAATCTCTTCCAAGCCCTCCTTGCTTCTCAGGCTTAATTAATGTATCAGTGTAGTGGATCACCCATTATTTTATTCTTACTACCTCTAGGCAATTTCACTTAATTTGAAGGAAGTATTTCATAGTAATGGAGATAGAAATAGTTGCCATAAAGGCCCTTCTTTTTTAAAGATCCCTCCAAAGTTAATTTTAATTGTTATTAGTGTGAATAAAACAGAAAGGACGACCTGGAATTAACAGATTGACCTCTTCGGTGTAGAAATATTTTTGGTATATTCTTAGTACAGTAAAACCTCACTATTACAGACTAATTGGGGCTCAAACCATTCCGAAAAATGCGAAATTCCGATAAAAGTGACATCCGGACTTTCCACTGCTAATCTGGACTTTTTCCGATACATCAGACATTAGTCCGGATCGTGTGAATGGTTTTTAAACTGTTTTGACTACCATTGTGGTACTGTATTGTGTTATAACTTCACTACATAAATTTGATGGTATAATATATATAATAATACTGTACTGTACAGTGATAAACATGTCTTTTATTTATCTTATTGTGGTGAACATAGCTGAAGTGGTCAGGCAGTCCGGATTGCTCCTGGCTTTATCGGACTTTTTCTGATATATAGGAATTTAGTTTGGCAGCTTCTCAAGTCCGATAAAAGCAAATTCCAGTCTATTGAAGTCTGTTATATTGAGGTTTTACTGTATTATCAAATTATTTTATTAAACTTAAAAGCAGTCTTATGAAAAGATAAATGGAGGCTATATTGAACCCCTCTTCATGAAGGCTATATCTAAGCCCTTAGTTCGATAAATCTTCTTTAAGGTATATTGTGTATTGTTGTCTGGAGGTAGCGAGAATAAACTAAAAAATGCAGCATCTGATTGAAACAGAGTTTTCATTATGATGATACATTCTGTATTTTATTATGCTGCCTCTAGGTGATTTTATTCAGTTATGGAGAGGTATTTATTGCACTAGAGTGGCTTAATATAACCATCACTGTCCTCACCATTAGAACAGGATTCTTCCAATGAGATGAATAAAAGCATGTGGTGTTAGCAATAATAAATCATTAGGAAATGTCAGTTAAGAAAAGGGTTTACGAAAGTCCCTAGGATGTCTTCCCTCGTGATTTATTTTTCATATAATAGCTTTCTTCCCAGGCTGAATTGTTTAATCCCATCAGACTGAGAATGTATTTATTATTCTCCCTACCACCTGATGAGTTTACTCAGTTTTAGGAAAACAGTTCATGGTGGAGCAGAGATGGAGATAGCTTCTAGCCCTTTCATAGCTGTAGGTTCCCCCACAGTCGAATTAAACCATTTGGAGGCAGCAGGAAAGAAATGTACAATATATCATTGTAGAGAGCTTACCCACTTCAGCCTGGTGACATTATTGAATTTTATTCTGCTGTGTCCAGACAGTTTTATTCAGCCTGAGAGGAATTTTTGAGCTGGAGGGTTAGACAGAACCAACATTGACTCTGGTACAAAAAGAGGTCTCTCATAAGTTGAATAAAATCATTTGGTAGCAGCAAGAGTAAAGTAGAAATTACGTACATGAGCTGAAAGGGTTATAGTGCCATATGCAGAAGTACCATAAATGAGTATGGAGGAGGTGTTAGGGAGCCTCCAAGACCCATGAGCATTCATCCTCAAAAGGATTTATTCATAAGTTACCACCCTCATTGTAGATATATCTCAGGGGCCAGGTTCACTCATAAACTTACAGTCAGTTCCCTCTCACATGACTGTGATTTGTGCAGGAAGAATAGGGAAACTTGATTGCAGAGGCTTATTGTGTTTTGTTTTTCTTACAAAAGAAATAATAATTATGAGAGAATAAATATTTTAGGTTATAGTTTGTTTTTGCATGAATGACAAAGAGAGGAGAGTGCAGAAAGCTTCCCATGATGCATGTTCTTCCAGCAAAAATGAATCAACAGCTGTTTGCCTTGTCAGTTGGAAATATGTGGGAACTGCAAAATCAGAAGAACAGTATGGAAGTAAATGCCAATCTACTTTTTTTTTTTCTATTGTTGTCTACATATGCGAGGACTGTAAAAATGTTGTTTTTAAACATGTTTTTCCATTACATCAGGAAATGAATTGTAACAAAAATATGTCTCAGTTATGGCAAGCAATCACTTGTAACAGAAATTATGACAGGCAATAGATTGTAACAAAAACAAATCTCAAGTTGCAACAGAGAATCAGTCATAACAAAAAGAGGTCAGAGTTATAACAAGGAATTCATTGTAGGAGAAACAAATCTAAATAATGATAGGAACTGATAGTAACAAAAGGGCACAGAATCAGTCGTGACATCCAGAATATGAAAGTGATTCAGCCATAACAGAAATGGCCGTAAGATACAACAGGAAATCAGTTGTAAGTCTGTGTGTGAATTCCATCCCCCACCCCCTCCCTGCTCATGAGGTGGGTCTTGCCATTCCTGTATATTAGAATTCTTTGCATACCCTTCTCAGCTTTGTGCATAGCTCTGTATATGTATTCCTTGCTCTTAGGTTCTCTGTCACATGCAAGTTGCTGTAACTTAGCATTTAATTATTGTATAGGTCACAATAATCCTTTGTTATAAACCCTTTCATCATGTCAGAGATGTGGGCACATCATGTCAGGCAGCCAGGCAAGGGAGAGTTTTACACACACAAACACCTACACACCTTCAGGTTTGTCTTATATTCTTATTTTTCAGTTGAGAAAGAAAACTTACTGCTTTCATGAAATATAACTGTGCCATTCATCTTGGGTATAAAATGATGTGTTGAGTTGTCTTGTGATGTGGTGATTCAGCTGTCTTTTTCAAGCTCAGGAAAATATCAGGATAATATGTGTCTCCTTTTTGAAATGGCAAAACAATATCTAAGCCAAGTTTGTCATGTTGTTTACTTTCTTTTTTTGAGGGGATGTACGGTAACTACAGTAGTAATAGTTGGAGGTATAAGGTACTGCACTTTCTTGATGGTGGTTTTTTTAGTATTGGTAAAGCCTCATATTCTATTTTTGTTCTTTGTGGGTATCAGATATTACTCACTGGGGAGGGGTGGGGGGACTTGGCTTGTACCATCGTGTTTACATCAGCTGCTCTGCTAAACTGTCATTGTCACAGCATCCATCACTCACCATTTTTTTTTTCTTTCTCTCACATTTGCAGTTCACACATCCAACATTACAGGTACCCCCAGTTGTAAGGCCGAGATGTGTTGCTAAAAATTTGATGGTAAGGCATTTACAGTTGAATACTATGTTGAACGTGTTTAAACCTTGTTTCAGTGAAGCTAAGTGGGGACATTGGATAAGTTGAGTGGTGGTTTTTGACAGTAAAACTAGAACTTCAATTTAAATAAAATTACTTGACCATTAC
Source organism: Birgus latro (assembly GCA_018397915.1). NCBI lineage: Eukaryota > Metazoa > Arthropoda > Malacostraca > Decapoda > Coenobitidae > Birgus > Birgus latro. Next base: position 70,019 of record JAGKTI010000458.1, read on the forward strand.
AGTACAACACTGTAGTCTTACCACTGCATTTTTGACCTAAAGTTGTATAGCAAGGGATTCATTTTCTGTGGCCAATTCTTGCAACAACTGTAACAGCCAAGCCCTTATCCCTTTGGGGTTCTGGAAGGAGTTGAGCATGGGAGGGCCGAAGACTAGGCCTCTGGTGTTCAGGTAATTTAGCAGCAGAAGACTACCCCAAGCCCTTGGCAGCATTTTACACAGCAGAAAAACCACTGGCCATCTCTTGGATTTAAACTGCAGTGCACTAGTGTTTGGCTTTCCCAGACCAGAGCTATATGATACCTTTATAGTAATGAGGCACACACACACACACACACACACACACACACACACACACACACACACACACACACACACACACACACCCCACACACACACACACACACACACACACACACACACACACACACACACACACACACACACACACACCCACACACACACACACACACACACA
>JAGKTI010000458.1:70879-84709 GCA_018397915.1 Birgus latro
CCATCTACACACACACACACACACACACACACACAAGTAAACATCATTCAGATGATTTTGAACTCTCAATTTATTATATGATTTGGGATACCTGTAGTACTTTCATACTAGCATGAGTTCATTGTCCACTAAATCATCGCTGAACCATGACCTCTGCCACCACATCACCAAACCATCATCATTCAGTGCCATCACAACTCACCCATCCCACACAGTCACCTTTTGTACATTGTAACTTCACTTTTTTTTCCACTTATATAATACAGGATACAGTAAAACCCTCACTATAACTGATTGGGACTCAAGCCATTCCAAAAAGAGCAAAATTCCAATAAAAGCGACATTCAGACCTCCCCCTGCTAACCCAGACTTTTTCCAATATATCAGTAATTAGTCTGGATGGCACCAAGGTTTTTAAATTGTTTTCACTGCCATTGCAGTACTGTACTGTATTATACAGTCACTACAATAATCAGATGGTATAATATATATAAGAATACTGTATCGCACACTGATAAACATGTCTTTTATTTGCCTTATTGTGGTGAACATAGTTGAAGTGGTCAGGCAGTCCGGACTGCTTCTGGCCTTATTGGGCTTTTTCTGATATATAAGAATTTAGTCCGGTAGCTCCTTAATTCCGATAAAAGTGAAATCCAGTCTATTGAAGTCCGTTATATCGAGGTTTTACTGTATATAGGAACCATCATCAGTGCTTGTGTGTCAGCTTCTGTCTAACCCCTCCAATTTGAAAAGTTTTTTCCTGAGCTTAATAAAATCTTCCTGAGATAGGAAACTGGTAAGTAAAATGATTAGAAGTTGGTAATGGGACTGGCAGAATCCAGAAATAGGGAAACTGAAATAAATGTTGGAGAATTATCAACAGTGTACATCCATTTACACATTATTCAACCCTTTGAAAAACCTTGGCTCTGCTCTTAGTATTCCAGTTTCATACATCATTGTCATCCATGAGCGTAATATCATCTTCATCAATTCACCATCCATTTACTCCCTTGTATTGTACTGGAATGCCGTGTGATGTACCCTCCTTTCTATCCTTTGTATATATCCATTTTGGTCATAAGTTCTTCCTTTGTATTAAGTTCTTTTGTAATTATAGTACTGTATTTATTTTTGTAACACAGTTGAGGTTCTCGTACTAATATGGTACCTTTGTGTTGATGTGGGCTTATCTTTTAGCTGGCAGTATTTTGGCCATGGTGGTTGAGTAGTTAGAATGCCCCTGTCAGAGTGACAGTCAGGCTGTATGTGCAGGCTCAATCCCCAAGGGATAACTAGAGGTTTATCAGTCATGCAATGCCAACAGGTAACCTAGCATCAGGCCTCTACATATTGCTACCATTGCGCTCCAGGTTTCACCCACTTTTTATCGCTTATGTACTGTACAGGTATTATTTACTCGAATTATCATCATCTTGGATAGTGTACTTCCTCCAGGGAACCTCAATAAGGGAATGGCTGTGACAGAGTTGCCTCCAGGCTACTTTAGCCTCACATACCTATCTCACTCTCACATAATCAGTGACTCTTCTTTCTCTTTCTTCTCTCACCAGTGTACTGTTCCAGTCTTTTCTTGATATAATGTTGCTTCATAGTAAGTTTTCAGAAAACTTACATCATAACATTTGGTAGGATCCCATAACTTCTTCAGTATGGTGATGTCTTTTGTAATTTTTCTTCTTGCAACCACCAGATGATATTATTCACTTTAGGAAGTACCTTTAATGTTGAAGGGATTAATGTAGACTATATCTGACCTCTAAGGCTCAGAAAATGTCATGTGATCTGAATAATATCGTCTGGAAGTGGCAAGAGAAAAAAAAAAAATGGGAATGTGCATCACTGGACTGGAGGGGGTTAAAATTGTATATAGTTCATTAAAAATGGCATCACCATTAAGATTGCTAATGAGGTATGGCCTGAATTGCAAAATTTATGAGTCACTTTTTTTTTTCTTTTCTTTTTTCCAGTAAGCAGAAGCCTCTTTAGTGGCACTGTGTAAGAGTAGGCAGAATTAATAGGCTGTCACAGTTATGTCACTGTGGAAGAGGACTTTTGAAATTACAGTACTATAATCATCTGATGGGGGGGGGAAGCATTGCCATACAGTTAGTCCGTGTTTAAAGTTGTATCATTATTAAGTTTCTAATGAACACAAAATCATCGTACTATGATGCTTGTTGTTCACTATAAAATTGTTGTGGAATTAGACATGAGAATTTTATTTTGACTTTCTGTCAGCCACAGGCTAAAAACTTGTCGATTAAAGTAGCTTTGTATTTACTTGCAACCAAGACTTTTAGTGAGGACTGACTCTACTGAGAGGGTCAAGTCTAAAGTAGTTTATGTTTGACCAGAAGCACACATCCTGAACATTAAAGTAGGAATGTGTATATCGGCTTTTAGTGTTACTTTTTTTTTTTTTTAAATATGTATGTGAAATGTTAACAGATTTTTAAGGTAGGTGATGAGAGGAAAGAGATGGCCAAGTAAGAAATTTGTGGTTTGGTAACTATGTTTTACTAGTTTTATTAGGTTAATTGGCTAATGGAATAATGAATGCTTTGGGTTCTGTTGTTGTGGGCTTAGGAGTCTTCCAGGTACCTCTGTCTTAGTGACCTATTTTGCATTTTACATTGTACTAGTGTAAGCTTATTATCTTTTTGACCCCTTCTGTTTGAGTATGTCTTTTCCATTTTTATTCTTAGTACCACCTAAATATCAGTACAGTATTTCATTTGGCTTTGAGGAAATCTTTCATAGTGGGTGAGTTCAGAGATTGCTTTTCACTCATGCACTGCAAGAGGTTTCCCATAGCTGAATATAATTAATCTGAGAATTGCAAGAATAAAATAAAAAATACATATGTGGATTCAAGGGGTTAATATTAATGATGTTCCCATAAATAACATACAGGAGAATGTCACTGTGCTGTTTGTGTACAAGAGAATGTCAGTGTTCTGTGTGTAGAAATAAATTGGTAAAGGAGAGGCACCAAGTATCCTCTTTTGTCTTTGAGAATACTATCGTTGGTGTTACAGCTTAGAGGAAAGCGCCTGTGAAAGTGTGATAAGCAACATTTCCTTGCTAATATTTTCACTGAGATGTTGGGTAGAGACTGACCTGACCCAACCTAACCTGCCCCCCTCCTGCTTCTAGGACTGGATGGTGTCAGGCCTGGTTCCGTCTGATCAGTGACTAGCACCACCAGAACTAGGTGGATGTAGAACTTACGTTCCATCTGATCAGTGTTGTGTGCCATCAGAACTTGGTGGATGCAAAGTTTAGGTTTTGTTTGATCAGTGACATGTCTGAACTTGGTGGATGCAGGGTCTTAGGTTCTGTCTGATCAGTGTCATTTGGTGACAGGACTGTGTGGCATTGCATTAGGTTTCATGTGGTTAGATCGGCGAGTAGGTTCTGTCTGGTCAGTCATGTGGTGCTGGGACTAGGTGACTGCTGGGAGTAGGATCTGTTTGATAAGTGTTTGTCATGTGCCTTTTAAGAAATTATTTTTATAATATATATTTTATACTTTAATGTGTCAAAATCTGCTGTGATGTTTGTCACAATAACAAAATGCCTTCTACCAGCACATGATGTAGAAATACATCCTACTGTAGACTGCTGTATAAGTAAGTGGCCAGTGGCCATATGGTCTCGACTGTTAAGCTGTTTCTTTCTGTTACAGTTCAAGGGTTTCCAGTTGTGCATTGTTTTCAGTTTGTTATTCATGTCTGTCTTTAAGTTTAGCTGTTTGTTTGGTATAAAGTTTACTAGGTTACCATGCTGACAAGAATGTAATCATATTTTAGATTTTTTTTCCTGTACTGCATAGTTTTCCCCATATTTCAACCCTTTTAATCTGGGTGACATCCTCTTCAAATTTACTCTTGCTGCAGTTATGCAGTTTTATTGAACTTAGAAAGGTCTCCTTTACTGAGGGTATTTATTAAGAGTATCTCTGGCAAAAATAAAATTGTCAGGAAATGGCAAAAGTATAATGAAAAAGATGTCCTCAGGTTCAGTGGATTAAGTGGAGCTGTTTTGCACAGTATAGATTTAACAGTTAATTGTGTTGACAAGAATGGTATAATATTTGAGAGGCTTTTTCATGCACTTCATGATTTTACATATAATTTTAGACACAAGACATGGCAGGTCAAATACACAGGCAATCCATGTTATTTGTTGAGCAAATGCTTCAAAATACAGTATTACAACTTACCCATATACAGTAAAAGTCCTGTAATCTGAACTGCAGGGGATTGGGTCTTTCGGACTATTGTTTTTTTTTCGGACTATTGAGAGGGCCCTTTGAAAACATTAGAAATATGTACAGTACATGATCATTAAATAAAAAGATGTGGGTCATTGTTTTACTCACTGGAAGTGCAAAGACATGTAGATGAATAGGTGCTGGTAGGTACATCCAAGTCCAAACCAGATAAATCCCTAAATAAAGCCGGGGGGGGGGGGGATTGCATTGACAGATTTGGAGTATTTGGATTTTCTGATTATTGGTGGCCAGATTGGAGGACTTTTACTGTATTTGGTTCTGTGAATTGTGAGGAACTGGCAGATCAGCATTAACTTTAGGTAGCATTGAAACCTGGCAGATTTTCTGTAATTTTCCATGGACTTAGTAGCAGAGATGATGTTTAAAATGCAACTTGTAATGAGGGCTTAAAAGTATTCTTGTATTTCATGTATTGCTGAGAAGTGAGAGACTGAGGGAATGAAGGGCAGTGTATACTCACAGACGAAAGTTCCTCCCAGCTCCTAGCCACCTATACTGTGTCCATTTTAATATGATGTAAATTTGCTCTCTTCATCTTGAATACTGAGCTATAACAAGCAGTTAACATTGGAATATGGTGCTAGTCACAGAAACGTGTTATAGAAAGAATGTAGAGCCATGGTATTGCCCTATTATGCTCTTGAGCCACAGGAAATAAGCTGCAAGTTAAGGTAGATAAACTGTATATGTACTTGCAAATTGGAACTGCTTCATGCATTGCTTTTTAACTACCAGGAAACAAAGCAGTGACCTTGAGCTTGTGTGGGATTTGTTCACATCATCATGGGTGGTAATTATTGAAAATCATAACCAGTTTTCTTGATAAAGAAGTCTTCAAAGTATTATTATTACAAAAAATAATATTCATTTGTTGTATTTTTTCATTTCAATATGCAGTCTGGTTTGTCTGTTAAGTGTTTGGTAGTAGTATAAGGAAAGAGATGTGTAAACAAGCAATGTTACACACAGCTGGGACATCCACATCATCGTATCAGCTCTGAATGAGACAACCTTAGTAAATATTCAGTGCAGACAGTGGGTATTAGTGCCCAAGTGGTAACATGTAAAGGTGTGCAGTGCCATCTTTTGTGCAGAGGAGGACTGCTGGGCCTCCAGAACAGACTGTTGAGTGTGTCATGTGTCAGTGGTGTATTAAAAAAAAAAGGGGGGGGGGAACTGTTAAGAGTGAGTGTATGTTACAAGATACGAGTATGTTATGATATTGCCATAATGTTCTTGAGAAGTGGTTGATTGGGTGATCACTAGTTGCATGTATGAACTGGATTGGTCCTGCAATTAACACTTGTGTATTGAAAAAAGATATAATCACTAGTAGCTTGTAAGAACTGGCCTGGTCTTGCAGTTAACACTTGTGTATTGGGAAGGGACATTACTTAGAAAAAGATTGGAGCAGCCTCTTTTTGGACTGTGGACTGCATTCTTGTGGGATTAGGAGGTTCCCTAGCACCTCTTTGTATTTGTGTGTCTTGATATCACGCTTACATCAATTGTTCATATGGAAGAAGATACCTACTTACAGAAATACTGTATCTTCTCAAAACTGTAAATAGCATTTATATATGTAGGTGTAATTCTTCTCTTGTTGACTTCATTTTATATGTTTATAATCTGTTGTTTTTCTTTATATTTTGGGTATTTATATAATTGTTTCAATAACATACATTAAAATAATTATGTGCATTATCTGTAAATATGTGGTAATGAAGAGGTGTTAGGGATTCTCATACCCAAGATAATATGGCTGCAGCTGTTGACTCGTAGTAGTTGAAGGTAGGAACAAACATCATTTCATTTATTTTTGTAGTGCTGATAAGCCAGCAGTATCATAATTATCATTTCCAGACTGACTTTTGGCATTTATTTTGTAGATGTGTATAAGTGAATCTTGTTTATAACTGTCACAAAATTGCTTCACAAGGTATTGTTACAGTGTATAATGCAATACAGTACACTTTGTAAACTACATTTTCTTCTGCAGCTTCATACAGTACAAAAGTTAGGATAGAACTTTGAATTATTTCTTTGTCTGTCACTGTCATGAATTTTGTACAGAATATATTACTTTGTAATTCTGATGTATTCTAAAGTGTAAATAATGTAATACTGTAAGATGGAATGTCAGCTATAATGTTATTTTGTTTAGGAGATTGGGACCAACATGTGATGTGGTGAGGTGTGGTACTGTGGTAGTGTGGTGTAGCGATGTAAGGAGATTTTTGTGGTGTACTATGCTGTGGTGATGTAAAGAGATGTTGTGGTGAGGTAAAGAGATGTTGTTTAATGTGGTGTGGTGATATAAGTAAAGAAATGGTACAACAACTGTACATGCCACCGCCCTTTCAAGTTCTATAAATGGCCACCAGGTGGTTGCTTTATTTGGGTTGTCTGTTATTATCAACCTTCTGTTAGTTCCTTTACAAAGTAGACATGTCTAGTGCAGGCAGTCCTCAGTTCAGGGATGTGTTCCTGAATACTGTATCACTTTTCCATTCAGCTTGTACTTTAAATTGGGGGAAGCAGCATGTCAGCTCTGTAGGTATGTATGGAAATTAACAGGCAAGTTTTTGTGTGCTTAAGAGGAAAATATTTAGAAAAAGGACAACTAACCTGGGCTTCCTGTGTTCCAGCATTCCATAGTTCTGTCCATGGCTTCTCTAAAGTCATTATCATCTTAACTCAATTTTCCACTTTCTCTTGGTTAGGGAGATGAAAATCTTATCTTGCATTGAACTGCTGTGATTTACAATAATTATTGCATAGTGGTGTGAGAGAGGTATATGAATGAAAGGGGGTTGACATGGAGAGGGGACTCTGTTATGACAGAGGACAGTGCGACGTGGACAGTTTGTTTATAACCACCCCCTTTGGAGGTGAAGCATTTAGATATGGGTAGAAAGTTAGCTGGGAAAGCTCAATTAGATATGGCAGTAGTAGTGGTATTGAGGTCCAGAAAATGCTGTTCTGTCATACAACTCTGTTCCAATATTTCAGACATTCCATTTTTTTACTGTCAGATCTTATTACTGTATATACACAAAATTGTAATCTTATTGCCAAGTTATCATCATAATTATCATCATCACCCTAAAGCAGACCCCTGCAAGACAAAGGCCTCACACATTTTTTCCCTACTCACCTGTTGGTTGTTAGCATGTTCCATCCTAGCCTCCAAGTACAGGCACTTTGTAACCCTTCAGACTAATGACATTATTGTGTGTTTCATCCTTGCTGTGTCCAGATGATTTTATTCAGTTTAGGCGAGAGTTTTTGAAGTAGGATGGTTAGTTGCAGCTTCCACTGACGTCTACTATAGAAGGTCTCCTGTAAGATAAAAGAGATCGTCTGTAGATAGGTAGAAAAAAAAAAAAGTAATGTAGGGATTGAAAAAAGTGGGGGCATTCACCATCCACTCACTTTATGTAGTCCTGCTCTCGGGTGGCTGCCCTTTCTTCTCCTACGTTCCTCTTTTCTTCCATCCTCTTCTGTCTTCCTTTCCTTCATTCTTTCCTCGTCCTTCTGCCCTCTTCTGTCTTTCTTTCTCTCATTCTTTCCTCTTCCTTCTGCCTGTGGGTGACTCTACACTGAGTGACAAGTCAAATGGTTTCCTGTACACCAGGAAGCCATTTACTACACTGGGTGGTAACCATATAATCAAATCATGGCGCCTGGTGGTTTAGTGGGTAATTAAGGCGCTCCAATCGGAGTGAACCGTTGAAGGTTTATATCCAAGGAATGGTTGGGGTTTATTGCTCATGTAATACCACTCAGGGATGAGTGAGGCGGGTCACTCTCATCTTAAATGTCAGGACCAACTTGCCTAGCCCCGAGTTCCTACGCTCCTCATGGGGCAACATAGGATTGGATGATGGATAGATGACTTTTGGATATCCTAGATGACACAAAGCATCTGGTGGCTGGAGGGATAGTTCAGTGTTGTTGACATGATAAGGGCTGTATTCTTGGTTTTGGCAACTACCTGGCATCTCTTCCTTACATGTACCATATGTTGATATACTGTAGTGTTAGTTTTGCAGTTTGTGTCAATAAGGAAAATATTTAAATAATGTGCAGTTGATTATTCAAGTGACATATGTAAAATAAATTGCAAAAGGAGTACTAGAAAGCCTCAGAATCTTATGAAAATGTGACCCCAATTGTTTGTTAACTATTTCATAACTTATTCTTAATGATTTCAGTGTGAGAGGATCCAGCACAGCTGAGTAATAGCAAGCAGTAGTAAGAAGAAAGTTGAAAGACATACATTGTACATTCTTTTTACCACACATCTGTGCAGGATCTCCTCTGAGCTGAATGAAGTATGGCGATGATAGCAAGGAAAGAGTAAAAAATTCATCGTACTGTAGGGAGTAAGATTGATTGGCTTTATCTGTCCATCCATCTATCTGTCTATCTGTTTGTCTGTCTGTTTGCCCATCTATCTATCTATATATCTATCTGTATATATATATAGCCATGGCTCAGTGGATTTGAGCACTCCACTCTGACCGGGTCGGAGGTTTGGAGGTTCGAGTCGACCAATCCGATCATAAAGTGCTACATGCTCCAAACTTAAGGCCTCTACCCAGGGACAATGCCTTAGCCCTTATCAAAAAAATGGGGATGGCGTAAAACTAAAAAAAAAACAGCCCTGGCTTAGTGGGTTAGAGCGCTCTGACTGGAGGGGCAGAGGTTCGAGTCCACCCAAGGGTTCGTTGGTAGGCATCAAGAAGGGCATCCGGTCATAAAGTGCTACACATTCCAGGGGCAACACTTTAGCCCTTATCGAAAAAGGGGGACATATATATTCTATCCAAGGAGTGGTTAGGGTTTATTGCTCATGTAATACCACTCCCACTCGGGGATGAGCGAGGCTGGTCACTCTCATCTTAAATGTCAGAACCAACTTGCCTAGCCCTGGGTTCCTACGCTTCTCACTGGGTGACATAGGATTGGATGATGGGTGAATATATATATATATATACACACTGTATGTATATATATTTGTTGCCAGATGCCTCAATCCCCTAAGGGGTGGCCACAAACAAATCGCCTCCATGTCGCCCTGTCCCCTGCCATTTCATTGCTCTGCTTCCAGCTCACACCCCCCTCTCTCATATACCTCTCCACTCCATCCCTCTATCTCATCCTTGGCCTCCCCCTCCCTCTCACCCCCTCCACCTCACTCACATACACTCTCCTCATCAGTCTCTCAGTCTCCATCCTCTCCACATGTCCAAACCACCTTAGTTTCTCCTAATGCTTCCTATCACATTCACATCCATACCACAATGCTCCTTCACTTCCTCATTTGTCAGTCTGTCTCTCCATGTGACTCCACATGCTCCTCTCAGATAACTCATTTCCACTGCTCTCAATCTTGACTTCTTGTCCAAGCTTCACTTCCATACATTACAGTTGGTATCACAATGCTCTCATGTAGTAGCTTTTTCCCTTCCATGCTCACTTTCCTGTTTCTTATCACTGCTTTCAAGGAACCAGCAACCTTTCTTCCCTGTTGTACCCTTTCAAGCACTTCACCCTCTAAACTTACATCCTTACTGTCACACTGCCCAAGTACTTAAACACAATCACACTTTCCATTTCCTCCTCATCCAACCTCACTGTACATTCACTGACTTCACTTCTCTCAAAGAGCATCACTTTACTCTTCCCTACACTCACCTTTAGATTCCGTTTCTTACACACTCTCCCAAACTCGTCCACCAAGCCTTGCAGCTCCCCTTCATCTTCAGTTAACAACACAGTATCATCAGCAAACAACTACTAGTAGTTTCCAAACACTGCCCTCTCCCACTAGGGCTGCTCCAACATCCACTGCCCCACCTTGTATCTCTTATATAACACCATCCATATACAGATTGAACAATCATGAAGACATGACACATCCTTGTTTCAATCCAACCTTCAAATAGAAGGTTCACTATCCACACACACTGCAGCCTTTGCACCCTCATACATACTCTTCACGGCCTTCAACAACATCCCATCTACTCCATATATTCTTAATACTTTCCACAATCCTTGTCTGTCCACACTGTCATATGCTGTCTCCAGATCCATGAAGGCTGCATACAACTTTTTTCCCTTCTCTAGAAACTTTTCCACTAAAGATCTAAGAATGAATTTGGCATCTGATCTACACAACCTCTTCCCTTCCTAAAGCCTCCCTGTTCTTCTCCAACTGATTCCTCTGTTATTTCCATAACTCTGTCAATAAATATCCTACCATTACTTTTCCTATTACACTAAGAAGACAAATGGCCCTATGATTACCACACACTTCTTTTTCCCCTTTTCCTTTGTACAGGGGAATAATTATACCTGACTTCCAATGCTCTGGGACTCTACCTTCCTCCCAGGCCACTCTGCACATCTTCCACATCCATTCTATTATCTCTCCATGCTTCAGCATTTCACAACACACTCCATCAATTCCTGGAGTTTTCTCAATTTTAACTTTCTTCATTGCTTCCACAACTTCCATCCTACTGATTTCTTCCTCTCTTCTCACATCCCTCCTTCTCCCTGCCATTCCCCAGCCACTTACACATGCATTACTTTCATCCTCATTAAAGTGTTCTCTCCATCTGCTCAGTTTTTCTCCCTTCTCCACTAGTAATTTATCATTTTTATCTTTATCCCCCCAACTAACTTCTTTGGCAACCTGTCTAACTTTTTTTTTTTACCTCTTTCCAGAACATTTTCTTACATTCTCTCCGCTTTACACTCAAATTCCTTCCAAATTCCTCATCAATTCTCCTTACTCCCTCATACTAATCTTTTCACCTCTCTCTTCCTCTCTACATATAACTCTTTTTTCTGTCTCTCAGTTTCTTCGACGCCCCTGTTTCTTATCCACTCATTATTTGCATTCTTCTTTTGTGCCACAGCCTCTCTCAGTCCACCATGCTGTTCCCTGAACCCCCTTGCATCTTCTCTTCACCCCACCCACCACCTTACATGCTGCACAGATTTCTTCTCTGAATATCTTGCACACACCTTCCACGTCCCCCATCTGCTCCAATCTATATTTACCCAATCACTCCCCCACTTCCCTCTTATATTCTGACTTTTTTCCATCCTCTTGTAACTTTTCTACCCTCCTTGTAAGAACTACTTCCACCTGACCTTCCCTTCTTCTGTTCCTCCATTTTGTTTGGACTTTGATTCTGACCACCACCAAGTGGTGGTCCAGAAGTCCACTCCCCCAACCTCTATATACTCTTGCATCCATTACACACCTTCTCATCCTTTCATCCACACACGCATAATCAATCGTTGCCTTCCGTTCATTCAGTTCACCACCCACCCTTCTCATCACTCGCCATGTGTACATGTGGATCCTTTTGTGCTTGAAGACAGCATTAGCTCTCTCTCTCTCTCTCTCTCTCTCTCTCTCTCTCTCGACCAATTTTCTGCCATCAGATGGTTTGGGACCTCTTTTAATCCAAAGTTACAACCAAGCATTTGAAATTCATGCACCCACAAAACTAGTTTACCAGGCAGCCATAAAGTATGTTGAATGTAGTGTGTGCTTACATGGATTACTTACATTGTATGTCTTGGTGGTGATCCATGCACTGTATTTTTCTGAATCGTTTTTATTTTACTTACATTTGACCGTAGCTATGGTGTCTAAAAAAGATGCAGGTGTCAGTGGTAATGTTAAGCATAAATACCTGTTTTTTGTAATACAGTACAGTCATACCACTTACATTTGACCGTAGCTATGGTGTGTAAAAAAGATGCAGGTGTCAGTGGTAATGTTAAGCATAAATACCTGTCTTTTGTAATACAGTACAGTCATACCTCTTTGATCAGGTTAGTTGGTCCACCAAACTACCAGTGACAAAACCCCTTCAGTAACCAAATAAAGCAGTAATTGAAAATAAATGTTAATTGGTTCATGGCCCACAAGTTTACAATTTTTTTGCCCAGTATGCAAATAATAACCCCTAAAAAGATTGGAGGGACTATTTCAGCAGTGTTTACAGTGATTCTGCTATTTTAGATTATGAGCCAGTCAGACAACCCTTTTTTCTTATATTTTTCCTAACAAACTTTGTGAGCAAGCCAGTATATTTTGTTCATGAATACAGACAACCCTTTTTTCTTATATTTTTCCTAACTAACTTTGTGAGCAAGCCAGTGTATTTTGTTCATGAATACAAAATTCTCACAAATAAGCAATCCTAATCATCAATTTCTTTTCTTGCGAATATGACATTTATCACATTTCTTGTTCTTTTAGTTAAGTTTACCCTTATATACTATGTCACCAGTATATTCTTAATTACTAACACAGTCAAATCAAAAGATTATTTCCATTACAGTTTTATGTCCATTACAGTACTGGTATCAACTGAGACACTTTATTAATAAATTTGAGTGCATAAAGTGTTACTACCTTTTTTTATTGTTTGCATGTGGAAGCCAGTCACCACAAGGCTCACTTTTACCATAGTAACTATACATAGCTACCCGGTGACCTAACACACTGGCCACTGGTATCTTCGCTTATATTTTCACATACCTGTTTGGTCAGAATGGTGTATTAATAAACTGTGTGGGGGGATTTAATGCAGTAAGACATTTCTGTTATGCTAAAAATGAATTAGCAGGGTAAGGTAGAACTGTTGAAAAAACTAGACTGTGGTGTTGTTACTGTGCAGATGTGTGATACATATGGTATTAGCTAATGAACTGTTTATGATATAAAGAAGCAGAGGGAGAAAATGCTGAATTCAGTGCAGACAGTGATTTAAAGAAGCAGATGAATGTGAGAAAAACTATGAAAGATGGAAAGTGTGCTAAGCATGATCAAGTATGATGGAATGGTTTTGACAGAGCTGGAGTGATGAAGTGGACTTGTCAAGTAGCATGATAATGAACCAAGCTCTGCTGTTCCATGAAGATCTTAAATTAGAACATGAGTTTGATTACACAGAAGGATGGGTCAGAGGTGTATTTTTGAAATATTATACATGACCTTCGTTGGTATGTGACATATGTTGCCTCCATTAGCCTGGCAAAACGGTTCATCTGGCAAGACTCTGGAACAAAGGTTGCCAGAAAATCAGTGTTGGTTGTACAGTATATACAGTATATGTATATAATAAAAGGTCAGACATGTTCTAACTTTGTTGTGTACCAGTAATTCAGAAATTCTCGTAAATAACCGTGGGCATCCTTCCCTTTTGCAATTTAAGTGTCATACAGCTAAATTCAACTTTTATCACAAGATAGTCTACAAAAGTATTCAGAAGTGCTGAGGTAACTGAAGTGTTGGGTAAGCTGCTTGCATATGTAGAACAGTTTGTTTTTATTGATGTTTGCTTTGCTAATATCCAGCACCGGTTAAGAATGTGACTTAAGGAGAGTTTTCATAAGGTGAATTAAGAACCTACACAGTCTAGCATGGCCAGTGGTCTTTAACCTCTTGAATCCAGGTGGTTGTTTATATA
>JAGKTI010000458.1:94347-126035 GCA_018397915.1 Birgus latro
GTTGGTAATTCTACCTGCAAATGAAAAAGTGAACCAGAACAATTATTTGGAGCTCTTATGTGATGTTTTAAGTGACTCTTTTGATAAAACCAAGGCAAGAGTATTTATGCAAGATTCTGCCCCTGCACATGTTGCAAAGTCAGTGAAACAGTGGCTAACAGACTGTGAGGTTCCCTTTATTCGAGATTGGCCCGGAAACAGCCCAGATATCAATCCCATTGAGAATTTATGGGCGCACATGAAGCGGCAGCTGCGTAGTATGGACACATCATCTTTGCCTAAACTTGAGGCTGCAGTCAAGCAGCTATGGAGCAGTTTTAGTCCGTCTGTTCTGCAAAACTACGCCAGCAGTCTCCCCAGACGCCTTAAGAAGATAATAAAGGTGAAGGGGAATGCCAGTAAATACTAAATTCAATGGTGAGTGTTAATTTATTTGTTTCTCCTTGCTAACCACAAGAATGTTTTCTTTTTTTAAGATGGCGTCAACACTTTCCGCTCCTACTGTATTGTTAAACTGGGGTCTACCTGTATTCAGCTTGGACAACAGAAACTACTTCAAACATTCAGGGTTTTCCACTGGACACCACGCCCATCAGCCGTCACCAGACAGGTGATTGAAGCCTGCCAGGCCCTCATCCTAGACAAAGACATTTCCCCACCATCACCTGACTCGCATCCCTCATCCATCCCATAACCAACTAGCTTTCCTGTCTCATGAACCACCATCATCCACTCCGTCACCACCCAGACCATCAGCCCTGCACTCCTCGTCACCATCCCCCATGTTCCCTCTCCCCCCATGGCCGCCTCCTCACTGCCCTCACGACCTTCCTTAATCTCGTCTCCACCCCCTCCTAGCCCTAACCCGTCCAGCTCTGCCTCATCCCCGTCCCAATGTACCACCACTCCACCCCCACTCTGTGCTTCCCTCCAGGGATTCTTCCCCCTCCCCCACAAGTTCCACCTCACTTGCCTCCTCATGTCTTCCTCAGTCCCATCTCCCTCCCGTCATAGCCCCAACTCAACCTCCAGCTCCACATCCTCCTTCTTCTGCTTGATCAGCTGATGGAGTTGTATTCCAGTCTTCACCGGATTGGGCCAGCAATCGCGACCTCCAGATAGATTCAGCCCCACATCACGCAACCCCACCCACAGCATCTCCACCAACCCACACCACCACACCCTGCAATTCCACCCACATCTCCACCATTCCCCACCGCCACTCCCCCACCCCAAACAACACTACAGCCCCCTGAAATCCAGTCCCTCACAAACACATACTCACACCCACCCTACTACACCAATACCTCCCCCCTCCCTCACAGCAGTACTTTTGTGTCCGCTTCCATGGATGACAAGTCAATCCCCAGGTCAAAGGTCACCATCAAACTCCCAGCCACAACTACAGCCACAACCATCGCTGCCATCTCCTCGCTCCAACCACAGCTGAACCAAGTCAGTATGTTCGTCTAATATGCTTTCTGGGTCTCAGGACGGGCAACAAAGAAGAATCTAGAAGCCCCGACACCTGCCTCGGTTGTTAGCCAGCCATCCCCACCCCAGCTCCTTGATCCTTGTCAAAGACCCCACCAGAAAACCCAATGAGCGATCCTGCTTCTGGTACCGCCTCCTCCACAAGCTCAAACCAGCCACCATCACCAGCCGAGAGCAAATATTCTACCTCCTGCCACGAAGACGTGGATTACAAGATGATGGGGGTGGCAAAATACCCAGGGCCCCAACACGACAGGTCGAAAGATCTACCGAAGTTCCAGCTCAAAAGGGGGCAGGAGAAAATACGTGCAGTCATCCCCATGTCAAGGGGATATGAGTGTCCGCCCAAGAAGGACACAGGGAACCGGTGCACCCCGTGACTGGAAGTCCCTCTAGCCACCAGTACCAGCAGTGACAAGGGATCATCATCATAGTGCTTGCTAGAGGCAGTACAACTGGGCTCGCTAGATGCGGCTTGGCAGTGCAGGAGGAGTTCCAGTGTGCCTGCTAGATGCGGCACTTCCGAGCATGCTAGAGGCAGCTTGGCAATGCAGAAGGAGTTCCTGTGTTCCAGTGTGCTTGCTAGATGCAGCACCTCCGAGCTTGCTAGAGGCGGCTTGGCAATGCAGAAGGAGTTCCTGTGCTCCAGTGTGCTTGCCAGATGAAGCACCCCCAAGCTTGCTAAGAGGCGACTTGGCAATGCAGAAGGAGTTCCAGACCACACACTCCCCTGAGTCCGGCAGCCTTCCCCAACGTGACGCTGAAGCTGGAGCCAGTCTCCTCCACACACACACATCCCCTTCCACAGGTAGAGAGTGCCCTCCTACCCCTGGAAAAGGAATCCTGGGCTTGGTGACAAAAACTTGTTGTCCCGACTGTCTCGGGTCCCTTCTAACTTCACTGCTAGACCCACTCTGGGCACAAATCACATAACCCTATCACCAGACTAAGAGGGAGAAAGAGCCAGATGGCCTCCACTTTTCCAGAGCCAGGATCATAGCCTATCTCCCCCTTAGCCTTATCACCACTAATTCACCACACTACAACACCTCTACAGATGTAGGGTTAAACCCCGGCTTCCTTCCATTTCCAGAGAATACCCCAGCGGCGAGTGTAAATGTCATATCCGGGACATCTCCCTCCAGATTTCCCCTTCCCCAATTCCCCTTCGCCCCAATTTAAGTGTCATATCCGGGACATCTCCTTCCAGATTTCCCCTTCGCCACAATTGACCGTTTCCACCAGATATATCTCACGATCATGTGTAAAACCTCATGTAATAATAAATCTTTTGCCTTGCCATCTGGAGTTTGTGTTTACCCTGTACTCTTAAGGTGTATCGAGTCCTGCTTTGGTGTTCCTCCCTGTTTAGAACCCCACTGGACTAGTAAAATCCTAGCATAACAGTATGAAGTGCATGAAATTCTCTCCCTCTCTCACCTATAACTTTGGTCATCAACAATGCTCTTTTCCATCGCAGCTTTTATGGCACACTCCTTCAGTCGAGTCCTCTTCATATCAGGGGCTTCTAAAAAATGTGATGGCCCCGATAAATAAGCAAGGCAGTTAGGTAACTGCGAAGGGATTTCACCATGACAGGTACGAGGAAACGAACTCCACAACAATTTGCCACCCACTTTTTTCATCGAAGTATGATGTCTCACCTATTATCCTCGGCCTAAAATGCGCAAACCTGTAAGTGGTGATGGCTAATGTTAGCTGCTGTATAAATATTGTGCTAATAACTGTAAATAACTATAGGTACTGTACTTAGTAGTAATGAAAATCATAATACTGGAACATTGCCGAAGGAGTTGTTCTTCCTAGAGGCAACCCTTCGGTGTACAGTACACAGGATCAGCTCAGGCGTCCTACATCAACAATGGCTTCGCAAGTTCACTGTCTTTATTTTCCAAATAATTACATGTAATGTTTTCCAACTTCACATCACAAGCACCGAAGATACACTGAAATATTTGAGTCAGAAAACCTGGCGGGGCAATGCACGGCTGCAGACAGCAACACCCCCAGCCCATGAAGGACCACCGGGGGTGTGCAGCTGACACAGAGCGGCTCACCTACAAATCCCCGGCGCCCCTCTTGCTCCCAACCGACACTGCACCAGGTGAACAGGAATCAACACCTAGGCACGAGGAAAAATTCAACTTGCCAGGTCAGGGATGGAGTTGCCTCCACAACTCCCAGCAACACCTCGGCACAGGCCATCATCCGTGCCAGGCTAGAGGTTGAACAGGCCATCGTCTGTGCCAGGCTAGAGGTTGAACAGGCCATTGTCCGTGCTGGGCTAGATGTTGAACAGGCCATCGTCCGTGCCGGGCTAGAGGTTGAACAGGCCATCGTCCGCTCCTCTCCTGCAGTCTCCCCCAAGAGTAGCGCCTCGACACAGGCCATTGTCCGTGTCAGGTCCGAGGCAGGACAAGCCATCGTCCATCCCTCTGCTACTTCCTCCCGCAGCACCGCGACACAGGCCATCATCCGTGTTGGGCACGAGGTAGGACAGGCCATCGTCCATCCCTCTGCTGCCGTCTCCTGTAGGACCGCAACACAGGCCATCGTCCATGTCGGGCAAGAGGCTGCGCAGGCCATCATCCACTCCTTCCCTACAGGAGACCACCTTTTCCCTTCAGGAGGCAGGGTAGAGCGAGCTTCGACTCGTGTTTTCCCTGCAGTCCGACAGGGCAGAGGAACTGCCGTGCAGGCCATCGTCCGCACGGGGTAGGCTGAGCCTGCCATCGTTTGCACGGGGGAGGCTGAGCAGGCTATTGTCCGCTCCTCACCCTCTGCTCCTAGGGCGTCTCCTGATGGGGAGGTCCCTTGCCTGGCCCACCCTGTTTCCTGTGGCCGGGCGGGACGTACTCCCTCTCCTTCAGGAGGTAAGTCTGGGGAAGACCCCTTGTTGGAGTATTGGCAAGGCCCGATCCAGGGCCTTGGCTCCCTTCAGCCTGTTCCCCCAGTGCAGTCATCGAGGCGGAGGTCCCACCAGCCGGGTCGCCAGCGCTGAGTCCTGCCAGTGACGCCCCCAGCCCGAGGTTGCTGTGAGGTGACCCTGATGGTGACTCCTTCCTCCAGCAGTTGCCGCAGTCCTGTCCTGACGGCGGCCCCAGGTTCCAGTGAGTCTTACCCCCAGACTCTCCAGGGCCTACCCAGGACTCCAGGCCGAGGCCTACCTGACGGAGGGGTCCAGTCTGGCACTTCCGGAGCCAGCGCCAGGCCCGTCTGCTCTCCCTCTTCGGCCCCAGTCCCGAGACCCACACACCTCCCGGAAGGGCAAGCCTCCCACAGCACCACCGGCGAGAGATACTGGGAGACGACTCAAGCAGTGAAAGTGTCGTACAAGTGTGCCTGATATGGACCAGTGAATTCTCCTGGCCGTGACTGTAACGCGTAGTGTATTCTATCTCAGTGCATTGGCTCAAACACTATCCCAGAGTGCTGCAGTACATAGGTCTGGACGAGCCTTAGTGTATTCACAGTGATGGTGTACAACATGTGAAGCACAGTGCAGTCTTTTTCCTCAGTTATTAACGCTCTCCTCCCCCAGTGTTACTGAACAATAAAGAGCTCTTGTGGAAACTAAATTAACTTAGAGAAAGCAGTGCCACCTCTTGTATGCCATATATTAGTCTCCCCCTCCCCAGTGATCGGCACCCTCATAAGATGAATTAGAAGTACACCTGCCATCTGCCAGAGTGTTCCCTAGTGGTTAAATAGTTCAGTCCCCCCCCCCTCCATGCAATACCGCAACACTATTTTCACGCACATCCACCCCCACAACTGATAAATATATCACTGTAACTAGTGTATCAGTGCCGTCCAGTGCTATAATACTGTTGGTATAGAGGTCATTATAGTCATACTTGCTAAATACACCAGTGTAACAGAAGTGCCGTGTAATACTGTGTTCATACTACCATACTTTCCCACGGCAGGTAGGGAGTCGTCTAACTTCTGTGTAAACTTTTCTAAAGCCAATCACTATCTAACCCATTTTCCCTTTTAATGATGTATGTAACATTTGTCTCTGGGATTATGCTTTGGAATATATGTTTGTCAGTGGTTACTGCTGTGTTTTTGTATCCTATCCCCTCCCTAGTGTACTGACCCGGTCTTGAAAAAGAACCCACTGTAAGTCTGCATGTTTGTGGTGCGAGAAGTCGACCCTCAGAGACGTGGCAGGTTTAGCTCCTACCACTTGCATACACATCTGAGGGACAAGTAGTTGACCCTTACATACGTAGCATAACATACACAAACTGCAAAAACACCACTGTTTGCCAACAACATTTCACTATAAGTACTGAAAATATACAAACTGCACTGACACTGACCTACACTCAAACTGAACTGAAAACTGACTGACTGAACCTCCTTTAATCTCTTCTCCATCCTTATATATGCTTCCTGTATTCTAGAGTGTTCTACACTTCACTTCACAGTTTTAGTGTATTCCCAAGAGAACAACGTTTACACCAGTTACCAATTCGGAGACATCCAAAACATGCCACAGTTTTCCTACATTGCATAACACTATATATTATTTAGCATACAAACTTAAATTACATAATTTAACAATCACATACATAAAACATTACATTTATAGAGAAAAAGAGCACAAAAATTAATGTACAACTTACAAAATAACTACGCTCACAAATAGCAGGCTAACTGACAACCTTGACTTGTCGGGGAAACACTGAATCTCTATACAGGGGCTGTACATAGTTTGGCACAAGTTTACACTGGGAGGTTCAGGGAGGTGGCCAGCTGTGGGGGGTAGGCCGATAGTTCTACAAACACTTAAGGACAACGCACAGTCTAGTGCAGTTCACACTAGGAGGTTCAGGTGGCAGCCAGGTGTGGAATGAAGGCCATCAAGGGTGTGCTCGGGCTAAGTTGTGAGTCGTCCGACGTGGGCGGCAGGGCAGTGTAGTGGGTGGCCATCTTGAGTCTCTCCTATTGGGGCCCTCAGGACTGGGGCCAAACAAGGCGAGGAGGCAGGCAGCTCTATGCCGGTCCTTGGAGGTGGTGGGCATTCTGCAGGAGGGTCTAGGCTGCTCTTGGCCCAGGGTCCGTGGCACACCCCTCAGTGGCTGAGGGCTGCAATTTCGTAAGGGTGGAGAGGCCGTCAGGGTCCACCTGTGGCCACTTGGTCCTGGGGAGTCCGTCAGCATCTGGGGGCATTGAGGAGACGGCTGCACTGACAGGATACCCAGGCTCATGACAGGTCCGCTCCAGACGTCCTGCCACAGCAACCTTGTAGGGAAGCAATCTCCACCCCAAGTGGTGTGAGGAGAGGACGAGAGATGTCTCGCTCGATCTCTGGAGGGGCTGGCTAAGCCAGGGACGTGTCCCTTGGTGGGAGCCTCCAGGGTGTGTTTCCCTTGTACAAAGATTCAGTATTTCTAAGCTCCATTCCCCCTGGCAAACTCGTGTTAAACTGTGTGTTCCCTTTGTCCCGAGGTCTCGTATTTCCAAGACCAAACTCCCTAGTGACCTTGTGTCAAACTGTGTGTTTTCCATATACTGAGGTTCAGCATTCCTAATATCAACTCCCCCTGTGAACTAGTGTTAAATTGTGTGCTCCCTTTGTATAGAGGCTAAGTGTCTGTGAACTTGTGATAAATTGTGTATTACCCCAGCACAGACATTGAGTGTTTATGAGATGTCAAACCCCTCAGGTGAACCTGTGCTATTATTGTGTGTTGCCCTTGAATGTACCCTAATTGTTTGTAAGTGCCACATATGTTGTGTAATACTGTATGTCGATTTATGGTAATATACGTGTAAGACTGGTTAGCCTGTGTCTATGCTCTGTTTCTTTGTATCATGCTCTTTCCTGGTCCTGAAGTAAAGAACCCAAGCCTCCTGCCTGTGTTTTAGGAGCAAGAAGTTGCCTCTAAAACACAGAGCAAAACACACTTCTGTCACAAATTGGTTTTAAGGAAGATATAATATTTGGGGTACAGCTTCTCAATACTGACAGGCTACTAAAAAAAAAATAATAATAATAATAATAATAAGCGATAAACACTACAAATAGATATTAAGGAAGTGTTGGTGAAAATCATAAGGATGATGAAGATGGTGATGAATTAGAAAATTGATAATTATGATAACGAAGCAGAATAGTAAAGGGAATACTTAGTTACTCTCTGGAAAAGTGAGAAGAGTTGCAGTGAAAGAATTCTTGCTTGATCTATCAGTGTATATTGTCATGCGCTGTGTTTTAAGGTGTGACTTCTCACTCCGTAATACACAGGTTCAAACCTTAGGTTTTCTGCTGTGTCTAAAAGGTGCGACTTCTCACACCGTAAGTCACAGGCACAAGGTTTTTGGTGTCCTTTACTACACGACTGGGCTAGAACATATACCAGAGGAACAGGGCAAAAACACAGGCAAACCAAGATCGCACGTATATTAACCAGATTGACAGACACAATACAATATAGATTATTTCATGTGGCACTTACAGAAATCCCTTACAATACATTGAGGCAACACACAATATAGCAGAGTGGCACACGGGGAGTATTGAGTCTGTGGCTCACTAAGTGTCCCGGTTGGGGCTGCTTATAAAGTTCCGCCCTTCTATCAGCCTAATACCAGTCTTTAGATATATATCACTGTGGGGACACTGAACCTTTGCACTGGGGAGAGTCCGTGGAGTATCACTGGGGAAGTCACTGCTTGTTTCACTCCGAACTGGGGAATAAGGGAGATATGGGAGGATTTCACTCACTGAGGGAAGGGGAATACGCCGGGGTCACACAGGAAGGAGGGATGTCACAAGGGGCCGGTTCCACTGGGGAGAGGGGGAAGTTGCACTAGGGGAGGCACATGAATTAACACAGTATGGGAGTGGCGGCAGGAGGAGGAGACACTCACTCTCTCGGGAGATTCAAGTGGCGGCCTGGTGTAGGAGGGAAGCCGACTGGAGGCAGTGGAGTCGCCTCACGTCAGGGACGTCCCATAGACATAACAGGAGGCCTGCCTCGGGTCCGTCGGGAGGTGGCCTTGGACATAGTCGGACCTTCAGGACTAGGGCTGAACAGGGCTAGGAGGCAAGTGGCCCTCCGGGTAGCTCAGGCCATCGTTGGAGTGCGAGGATGCCTTGGGACCCATGGGAGCCTGGGGAGGAGGGCGCGCCCTTTGTTGGTTGAGGACTGCGGTCTCAGGAGGAGGAGGCTGTCAGGAGTCGCCTGCGGCCGTGGTGCCCCTGTGAGTCCGTCAGTGCCGGCGACCAGGACAAAGGTGGCTGGGCAGTCTGGATCTCCACAACAGTTCCACTCCGCAATGTACCTGTAGGGGAGAGAGTTCCACTCCGGGTGGTGAGAGGGGAGGTAGAAGAGTGTCTCGCTCAGCCACAGGTGGGGCAGGCTGAGCCAGAGATTTGCTTCCCTACGGGAGCCTCCGGCTTCGTGGAGGAGGGGGAGCCGGAGCTCACTTCTTCAGCTTAGCAGGCCTGACGGGCACTGCCGTAACTCCACACCGGGGAAGGAGGGGATCCGGTGGATGCTCCTCGGGCCTGACAAGTCCGGCGGACGTTGCCGAGGCACCCTGACGGAGGAGAGGAAGAAGGGGATACAGCAGATTCTCCTTCGGCCGGGCAAGTCCCGCGGATGTTGCTGAGGTGCCTCTTGTTCCGAAGGCGGCAGGAGGGAGAGACCCAGTGGGTGTTCTCAGTCAGGCAGGTCCAACGGATGCTACCACGCTCCTGCTGGGAGTCTGGTGCAGCCGTGGCGTACCTGGCGGGTGACACCGCAGTGGTAGGTCCAGCGGATGCTACCACGACTCTGCTTCCTGTCTTAGGACGGGCAGGAGAGATCTGGCGGATGCTCCCACGTCAACTAGCCCGGCGGGCATAGCCGTGCCTCTGCTCCTGAAGGTGGGTGGCAGACGAGGAAGAATTGGCGGTTGCTCCCTCTCCAGCAATTCTGGCGGATGTTGCTGGGCCACTGCGTGGGGACTGCATTAGAGCAACTCCCACCCCGAGTCTGGTGATGGCTGCTACAGGTGGAGAGTA
The DNA here is from genome assembly GCA_018397915.1 of Birgus latro. Classification (NCBI taxonomy): domain Eukaryota; kingdom Metazoa; phylum Arthropoda; class Malacostraca; order Decapoda; family Coenobitidae; genus Birgus; species Birgus latro. Next base: position 103,886 of record JAGKTI010000458.1, read on the forward strand.
ATGTTCACGGACTGCTAACTCGGGGTTTGTCTGGTTGCAGGGAGGAGGGGCATATGTGAGAAGGTGAGGTGGGCCGTTGTGGCCTGGAAGGATGGGTCACCTGCCCGGTGTCCCCAGGTAGGGTGGTTGTTACCTCCCCATCTTGGTGGGTGGGGGTGTTGTCGTCGGGGCGCATTTTATATATCCATCAAGCTATCTATTTGAAAGAAAGACATCTATACATCTATATATATAGAATAATAGGTACAGTAAATGGTTGAACGAAAAAGGAGGTACAAAAATTAATGAGTACTCACCCTGCTATTCTTGCTTGGTGTGTATCCATCCCTCATAATTGCTCTCACCCACTTTATGTAAATTTCCTCATCCTTGAGGAAGGAAAACATGTGCACCTTGGGTCCTGATCTGTAATTTCCCTTTCAATTCGGGACCATATATGTTTTAGGCATCCCTTATGCAGATAAATAATGAAGTCTGAATCACTATACTTTACACAGTATTAGAAGGGAAAATTTTCATGGAAAGCAGCGTGCTCTGACCTCAACCTCACAGTACATCACATTGAGGGAGGTAGTGTAGTGCGGGCAGGAGTCAGGACGCTCAGGTAGCACTCCCATTGTCCCGTCATCAGGTAAACCCCCAGAATAGCACAGGCCTGTGTTTCTCGGTGGCCTAGGCCAGGGTCGTAGCTTATCTCCCCCTTAGCCCCATCGCTACTACACTACAACTCCTGTTACAGACGTACAGCCAAATTCCGGCCCCTTTCTTTTTCCAGAGAGTACCCCAGTGGCGAGTGTAAGTGTACAGGGACATTGACCATTTCCTATAGATATACCCCACGATCTTGGATGTAAAGCTGTATATAGAGGCTAGTGAAATAAATCCTTCGTCCTGCCATCTGGAGTTTCTGTTATGCAGTCTAAGTACAGGGGTCTGATTTGGGTTCTTTCCAAGACCGGGTCTAGGGGATGCAACCAGAGGAACTGGGCTCGAATCACAGGCTAATCAGTCTTACAGGTATACAGTAATCCCTTTACTATTCGGATGCCCAGTATTCAGATGCATCACTATTCGAACATCGTGGGCTGTCTGACCCCCAAAATGCCCCAAAATTCGAAAAAATCCGAAAAAAATCTGATTTTTTTGGACTGTGTCAGTTTGATTTTCCCGCGCGCGCTGATAGGCTGTGTTTTCACACGTCGCGCCTGTCTGTCTCATTTCCCGCTCCGCTCCTGGCTGGTAAACACGCTCTGAAAATGGCGGCTGAAGTGATTGCATTTGTGGTGATACCCTACCTCCTGCAGGGCTTGATGCTGCTCTTCACCTTCTTCATCATGTGTGTGATAATGGCCCCACCACCTGAGAAGAGGAAGAAAGTGGTTCTGACTCTGGAGAAGAAGAGGGAGTTGTATTGGAGAAGGTGGACGCCGGGTGGCTGACATCATGGATCCTACGTGAATTCAACCTCCCTTGCTCCACTTTGTTTGATATCAAGAAGTCCTGAGACAAACTACAGCAGTACACGGCTGATTTCGCTTCGAAGACCAGACGAAACATGGAGAGGAAGGTGATGTTTACTCCTAAGTATGGTGAGATTGAATAAATTCTCCAGGACTCGTCACTAAACCACATGGGAATTTACTGTTATGTACAGTGCAGTGAAGTGATGTGATGCAAGAGATGCAAAAGAAAACATTGTGGAAAGTGCTTGTGAGAAGTGCTGGTGAGTGTAAAATGCACCAGAAGTGCTAAGGTGTCAGGTGCAAGGTCTTACTGTCAGTCTGAGATGATCGAGCGGGTTATACATCAGGACTGCGGCATCATTCTCGTACATACCCTAACTTCATCAAAATTCCTTGTTTTGTTCTTTCCATATCATTAATCTCATGCATAAACTGTGTGAAAGATGATTTCCATAATGATTTTCATGTCTAACCTGTTTTCATCATGCTGTAAATGGGTTAAAAAATTACCCTAAATGTTAATCATAATTTCCTTCTTTCAATTTAAATTTTTCATGCATGGTTTTTAAGTGCACCAGCTATGAAAAAGGTGAATGCCTTTGATTTGTGTGCAAGATGATTACCATAAAGATTTTCATGTCTAACCTGTTTTCATCATGCTGTAATTGTGTAAAAAAAAATTACCCTAAATGTTAATCATAATTTCCTGCTTTCATTTTAATTTTTTCATGCATGGTTTTTAAGTGCACCAGCTATGAAAAAGATGAATGCCATTGATTTGTGTGAAAGATGATTACCATAAGGATTTTCATGTCTAACCTGTTTTCAGCATGCTGTAAATGGGTTAAAAAATTACCCTAAATGTTAATCATAATTCCCTGCTTTCAATTTAAGTTTTTCATGCATGGTTTTTAAGTGCACCAGCTATGAAAATGATGAATGCCTTTGATTTGTGTGCAAGATGATTACCATAAAGATTTTCATGTCTAACCTGTTTTCATCATGCTGTAAATGTTTAAAAAAAATTACCCTAAATGTTAATCATTATTTCCTGCTTTCAATTTAATTTTTTCATGCATGGTTTTTAAGTGCACCAGCTATGAAAAAGATGAATGCCATTGATTTGTGTGCAAGATGATTACCATAAAGATTTTCCTGTCTAACCTGTTTTCAGCATGCTGTAAATGGGTTAAAAAATTACCCTAAATGTTAATCATAATTTCCTGCTTTCAATTTAAGTTTTTCATGCATGGTTTTTTAAGTGCACCAGCTATGAAAAAGATGAATGCCATTGATTTGTGTGAAAGATGATTACCGTAAAGATTTTCGTGTCTAACCTGTTTTCATCATGCTGTAAATGGGTTAAAAATTACCCTAAATGTTAATCATAAGTTCCTGCTTTCAATTTAATTTTTTCATGCATGGTTTTTAAGTGCACCAGCTATGAAAAAGGTGAATGCCAATGAATTTCATATCCGGTCATAACCTAACCTAACCTAACCTAACCATTTTTCTGGTAACAGTTTGCATCATTTACTGTATTTGTTGCTTTGTATCCAATAATTTAGTGCATACAATGTGAGAAAAGATGATTTCCATGTCCGATACTTACTTATACTGTACTATGCTGGCAAGTTCTGACCACCTATGCCTTACTCACCTCTAAATCATAATTTTTTGGTTGAAATTCAATTAATCCATGCTTTGTGTGCATTATTTATGTGAAAAGGGACCTAAATAAGTGCTATACATGTCCGGTAGGGAGGTAGGAAGGTAGTTTTCTGATTTAGGTTAGGTTAGGTTAGGGTCATGAATGACCGGTGCTAGAGCTTCAGGACCAATATTCGGACAAAACCAGTGTCTGGACATGCCTTTGGCTCTATTACGTCGAATAGTGGAGGGATTACTGTATTACCATAAAGAATACAGTAGCTGGGTACAATACAATGTGATGGATTACACACACTATGGGAGATGCAGAGATTTGGAGTTTGTGACCATGGGTGATATGGTAACTGCAGGTGGGGCCCAGGCATGGGAGGGCTCCCATCAGGTGTGCTCTCTCTGTAGGGGCACAGGACCGCTGTTGAATGCCGGATCGTCGGGTGGGGACTGCTGGGCAGTGTAAAGGGACCCCTTTCACTCGAGGGGCCTCCGTATGTGTGTCAGCCCTTGGGGCTGGGGCCGAATAGAGCGAATAGGCGTGCTGTCTTGCGTCTACCCTTGATGGAGGACAGCTTGCCGGCTGGTCTGGGGAGGTCTTGGCCGGGAGTCCTGGGGACGTTCCTTGGTGACTGAGGGCTGCGGTCTCGCCTTCTTTGGAGTCTGATGGGCTGCCTGCGGCTTCTCCTTCTCCGGGAATCCGACAGCAGCTGGCGACGTAGGGGTGCTGGTTTCAGTAAGCGTACCCCCAGGCTCACTATAGGGCTGCTTAAGAGCCCTTCCAACAGTGACTCTGCTGAGGAGCCGGCTCTGCTCCTTGGGGTGTGGGGAGAGTGGGAGGGGCATACTGCTCGGCCTCTAGAGGAGTGAGGTGTGCAAGGGGTGTGACCCTCGGTGGGTGCTGCAGGGTTAGCAGACGAGGAAAGCAAGATTGGCATTCCCTCCCTGGCAGGCACGAAGGGCGCTGCCATGGTTCTGCTAGGCCTTGGGACTGCAGGTGAGAGGAGCATGGTGGGCGTCCTCTCTCCGGCGAGCACGGTGGGCATCGCTGCATTCCTGCTTCTGGTGGGGGCTGCAAAAGAGGGAAGCATAGTGGGTGTTCTCTCCCTGATGGGCACAATGGGCACTACCACAGTTCTGCTATGCCCTGGGACTACAGGTGAGAGGAGCACGGTGGGCGTCACCGTGGTGCTGCTCCCAGCAGAGGCTGCTGGTGAGGCAAGCACGGTGGGTGTTCCCTCCCTAACGAGCACGATGGGCATTGTCACGGTCCTGCTTGGGACTGTAGGTGAAAGGGGCACGGTAGGCTTCCTTTGCCCGAGGAGCACGGTGGGCATCGTCGCGGTCCTATAGGGGGCAGTAGGTGAAAGGAGCATGGTGGGCGTCCTTTCCCCGACGAGCACGGTGGGCATCACTGTGGTCCTACTCAGGAAGTCTGTTGGTAAACAGTTCCCGCCGCAATCCTGGTGAGTGCTGGTCCCTGTAAAGGGTAAAGTAGCCTGGTGACGTACCTGCCGTGGAGTCCGTTGAGGGGAAGAGGGTCGCTTGGTGGTTGGGGACACATGCCAGTCTTTCTCGGGCTCTTGTTGCGCCTCTCTGTGCTCTCCCCTTGGTATTTCAGTTTCTGTGTATAGAGTCCTGTTTGGTGTTCCTCTCTGTTTAGAAGAACCCCACTAGACTAGGAAAATCCTAGTATAACAGTCCTAACAGACTGCGGTTCAAGTCCCTGCTGGGACAGGTAACAGTTTATGGATCTGAATTTAATGAAAATTAGAGTTTACTGATCTACCAGAAGACCCACCAACATGTGGGGGGGGGGGACTAATACCAATGTTTACTGATCTACCAGAAGACCTGCCAACATGTGGGGGGGGGACTAATACCAATGTACCAGTCTTGTATGAGACAACTGTAGCATGTATATGGACCGTGGGTGTGAGTGCCGAAGTCGTGACATGTGGCGATGTAGGAGGACTACTGGGCCTTGGGGATAGGCCCTGAAGCCTTTGCCCAGAGTCGGACACATAATTAATTTAAAAAAAAAAAAAATGGTACTGGTGTTAGTTTTTAAAATCTAACTTCATACCAGCGGAGCTTTCTTTCAGGCCCTCAAATGTATAGGTCCCTCGCCTTTGCCATTGTTCTTTCAATTTTCTAACAGTGTCATATTAGGGATGTATAAAAATTAACAATAAAAAAAAAAAAAAGGAAACATAATGTGAATGTACTTGCATGGACTACACAGAAGGGGTATGCGCATAATGAATCAAAATTTCGCGTGTCTGGTGCGAACAGTTTTTCTCCACAGACCTTAGCTGGGGAAGAACAAAAAATTGCAACAACAATTTCCTAAAATGATTGTTCCGAGTACAGTAAAACCTCGATATAACGAACTTCAGTAGACCGGAATTCACATTTATCCGACTCGAGGAGCTACCGGACTAAATTCCTATATATTGGAAAAAGTCCGATAAAGCCAGAAGCAGTCCGGACTGCCTGTCCACTTCAGCTATGTTCACCACAATAAGGTAAATAAAAGACATGTTTATCAGTGTACAGTACATTATTATTGTATATGTTATACCATTTGATTAATGTAGTGAAGTTATAACACAGCACAGTACCACAATGGTACTCAAAACTGTTTAAAAACCATTCATGCGATCCAGACTAATGTCTGATATATCGGAAAAAGTCCGGATGTCGTTTTTATCCGAAATTCGCATGTTTTCGGAATGGTTTGGGCCCCAATTAGTCCGTTTTAGTGAGGTCTTACTGTAAATGTAATAACTAGTACTCAAAAAGTAGCTAAATGCATGCTGAAGATGGTACAGTATTATTTTTTTTGTTGGAAAATTTACAACAAATTTTATTATAAACAAAAAGTGTGCCATATAGCACCTGGAATGCCAAATAGCCCCACTCACAGGTATGCATTCCACAGGCTGCCCAGATCCATTTCATTCCCATTATGCTACGTGTTCAAAGTTCAACTACTTGTCCTTTGACCATGTGCGACTGATTGGGGGTGCTTTTCTAGACCGGGTCTAGTGCATACAACTAGAGGAACAGGGCATAAGAACTCTGGTCAACCATCCTTACACGTATATTACCTTTATTCAACACAATGCCTAACTCATTATGAATATACTGTAATATTTATGCAACACACTGTACAGATTACAGTCACAATCAAGACAGGAGGACTCTGGCTTGGGCTGCTGAAGTCTTGGGCGGCTTACAGGTGTCAGCCAGGTGTGGGAGAGATCCCGTCAGGTATGCCTTCTCGCAGGAGGCATGGGACCGATGCCAGGGGCCGGGTTGTCCGGAGTGTGCTGCTGGGCGGCGTGGAGAGGGGCCCTTCCTCAGTGAGGCCTCGGTGAGGAGTTCGGCCCTCAGGACCGGGGCCGAATAAGGCGAGCAGGCGCGCTTGTTTGCGCCTGCTCCTGGAGATGGATTGCCAGCCAATGGGTTTGGGGAGGTCACGCCCCGAGGTCCTGGGGATGCCCCTGGGAGTCCGAGGGCTGCGGTCTCTCTTGGGCCAGGTCGCCGTCAGGTGCGGCCTGCAGCGTCCCTTCCTCCGGGAGTCCGATGGTGGGGGGGGGGGTTCATTGGGGTGCTGGCTGCAAGGCACGGATCCCCAGTCTCACGACGGGGCCTCACCATATCTCGTCCAGCCGCAACTCCTCATGGGAACAGCCTCCGTGAGGAGAAAGAGAAGGGTGTCCTGCTTGGCCTCTGGAGGGGTGAGGCAAGCAAGGGACATCCTCCGTAGGGGAAGTCACAGGGTTAGGGGATGAGGGACAGACAGTGGCCGTTTCCACAGTTCCTCTAGCCCCTGGGACAACAAGCGAAGAGCAGATGGTGGCTGTCTCTTCCCCGGTGCGGACTGTGGCCGCCACCGTGGTCCTGCTCCCAGTGGAGGTTCCTCCTTGTGATGTGTCAGAGGGGATAGGGGATGAGGGATGGACAGTGGCCGTTCCCTCCCTGGCATGGATGGTGGCCATTCCTGTGGTTCCTCTAACCCCTAGGACAGCAGGTGAAGAGCGAATGGTGGCCGTCTCTTCCCCGGTGCGGACGGTGGCCGTCGCTGTAGTGATATAAGCCCCACCCCGATCCTGGCGAGTGCTGGCCAGGCTGGAGACTAGTCTGCCAGTGCTGCATTCTCTGGGTGGTGTTAGTTGAGGGTAAGAGGGGTGCAGGGTAGTGACGGACGTAGGCCCTTCTAGCCCTGGGCCTCCACGTGCCCTATTCGCCTTCCTGTGGTCTCCTCCTGGGGTGGGTGTTTCGTCACCCTGTTCATTGCCCCTCCGTGGGGTGGGTGTTGTGCCACCCTTCCCGTGGTCTCCCGTCGGGGTGGGCATTTCACCACCGTCGTGGGGGAGAAAGTCACATCCCCGTGGCTGGAAGTGGTAGGTGTCTGAGGTGGTGGTCCGGCAGGTCGGTGTGAGGTGGTGGAGGGTGGTGGTCCAATGGTGGGTGGTCAAGTTTACTTCCTGATGCAGTGCGTAGGTGATGTAGAGGGTGGAGGTCTGCAGTGTCTCCCTGAGGAGGTGAGGCGTCCCATGGATGCGCTGGTGTTTCCCAGGGGCAGGGGTCCAGGTTACTCGGCGTATCTTCATCTCTGGTGTGGTGAGTGGCCAATGTCTCCTGGCTGAATACTGGCGACAGGTAAGGTGACCTGGTTAATATGCGGTCACCGAGGGCAGGTACAGATCCTCTCCCTTGGGAGTTGGGTTGGTGGAAATTTCCACTGTGCTTGATGTATTCTCAGTGTTTTTGGGGATGTGTTGGGTGTGTAGGAGTGGGGCTGGGAGGTTTAGGTGATGTTGGGGGTGTGGGTGAGGGTGTGGCTGTTTACCAGGCTGGTGGGCAGGAGAGGCGGCTGGATGTGGTTATGGTGGTGGTAGCAGGTGTGGGTGGTGAGGAGGTGGGGCCACGTGGTGTGGTGGTTGGGCGCGGTTGGGTGGTTGATTGTTTGGGTGGTGGATTCTGGGTGTTCAGGGATGGAGTGGTGGTGGTGGTGGTGGTGGTGGTGGTGGTGGTAGTAGGGGACGAGGAGCTGGTTTGTGGTCTGGCGTAGGTCATGGTTGTGAAGCGAGGGGAGTGTGAGGAAGAAGACTGTGTGGGTGTAGGGGTGGCGGCGGGTGGTGTGTAGTGTCGGAGATGTGGTGAGGTGGCTGTGGGTGGGTGGGGGGTCTCGGTTGGGTGGATGGGCCAACGGTTGTGGCAGGAGGTGAGGCATCAGGTGAGGTCGTCGGGGGTGTGCTGGGGGTCCGTGGGGATGGTGAGGACCGGGTTGAGGGTGGGATGGGGGAGGTGACTGTGGAAGGGGAAGTGGGTGAGGATGAGGAGGAGGAGGGCATGATACAGCCTGCGTATGAGTTAGTTGTGTTGGCGGGGGAGGTGAGTGGTGGTGTGTGGTGGGTGGGAGAGTGAGTGTGGGATGGCCGGAAGGTGGCATGTGAGGTGGGCGGTGAGGGGTGATAGGTGGGAGACAGTTGAGAGGAAATGGTTTCAGAATATAGTTTAGGGGAGCATAAGGTAGAGGTTCTGGTGGGTCTGTTACGGTGGAGGCAGGCCCCGGGCTGAGGGAGAATAGGAAGGAAGGAGGCGGTGGTAGCGGGGAAAGTGATGTGTGAAGGAGCGGGGAAGGTTAGGAACAGGAGAGGGTAAGGTAGAAGATACAGTGGGAGGAGAGTGAGATGAGGGAATGGGTGTGGGAGTGCACATGCAGTGTGGCTGGGAGACTTTTAGAAATGGAGATGTCTCTTGTGACAGTCATTGCTGGCGTGTAATTTCTGCAGGAGGTCCAGCCCCAAGTAGCCATCGTAGGCATGGCAGGTTGAGTCGAGGATGGTGAATTGGTGCTGAGCTGACATTCTGATGAGCGTTGGCACGCAGGGACCGGGTTTCCCCACGTATAGGCAGGGGGCTATGCCCCTCATCTATGTGTTGAGCTGAAGTGAGGAGGAGTGGGCCAGAACCGAGGCATGGTGGGAGTAGAACTGATAGAAGCAGGATCTGGCCTCTCCCGTATCAACCAGTAGCCTCGCTTTCACCCCATTCAGTTTCATCTCGTCGTAGACAGGGGGGCAATATTTTTGCAAGGTGGCCCCCACCACCGTGGGGAGGTGTGGGGGTGGTGTAGGGCATCTTTTTCATTGACCTCTGCCTCCTGGCCGCCTTCTTCATCGAGCTCTTCCTCCTGGGCGCCTTCTTCGTCGAGCCCTGCTTCCCCCCAGGATCAGAGTAGTCGGTGTATGAGGTGTCGTCCTCAGAGCCCTCGTCATCTAGTGAGGCAACTTTCTGGAGCCCTTGGGTGGTTGTCCTGCACCGGGCAGCTTTTAGCTGCTCACAGATGTCGTGGACAGGGCATCTGTGGCTGCAGGCGGAGAATTCCTATGGGTAAATGGAGATGACATTAGTATTTTCTTTGGGGGTGGGGTGTCTTTTGGTAGGGTGTGCCCTGGGTATGGTGGATGTTGGTGAAAGGCTCGTGTGGGTGTGGGGCGTTGTTCTCTGTGTGGGGAATTTATTGACTGTGCCGATGTGCTGCGGGGTGGAGCGGGTGGCTAGGAGGCATCTGACTAGCTGGATGTCTTTGTTGAGGTCTCCCGTTGGGTCATATATCGTAAAGTGTTCTCTGATGATGCTGGGGAGGATCCTCAACAGTGTGTTGAATATGTGTTGCTCCTGGGCAGCTGCGTCGGTCTTCGGGTACGCAGCGGTGATGAGCTGCCTGGCCTGGATGAGCGTGTCGTCCAGGTTGCTGTCGTAGGTGTGGGTATCTAGCTGTGACAAAGCTACAACTTTCCCCAAGGATGGCTTGACTGCCTGGGTCACGATTTAGGTGAAATTTGCTACTGTCAGCTCTGGGACGATCTTGGGTGCAATACTTGCCACTGCTTTGCCCAGTTGAGACTGCTATCTTCTCCCTGTTATCTTCGAATCCAATGTCTAGGAGTGACTTAATCATGGATAGGTACATGTCAATATCATATTGTTTGGGGTCAAACTTTGGCAACTGCACGTGTGGTTTGGCCGCCATTTCGCTAAACTTTCCCTTGTATTTCTCGTTGCTGCCAACCGGATCAAGAACCACCGCTCACCACCAGTGTTATGCTACATGTTCAAAGTTCAAATACTTGTCCTTTGACCATGTGCGACTGGTTGGGGTTTCTTTTCTAGACTGGATCTAGTGCATGCAACTAGAAGAACAGGGCAGAAAAACTCTGGTCATCCAACCTTACACGTATATTACCTTATATTCAACACAGTGCCAAACTCAATATGAACATAATACTTACATAGCACACTATACAGATTACAGTCACAATCAAGACAGGAGGACTCTGGCTTGGGCTGCTGAAGTCTTGGGCTTCTTACAGGTGTCGGCCAGGTGTGGGAGAGGTCCCATCAGGTGTGCCCTCTTGCAGAAGGCACGGGACCGCTGCAAGGGGCAGGGGCATCCGGAGTGGGCTGCTGGGCGGCGTGGAAAGGGGCCCTTCCTCAGTGGGGCCTCGGTGAAGAGTTCGGTCCTCGGGACTGGGGCCAAATAAGGCGAACGGGCACACTTGTTTTTCACCTGCTCCTGGGGGTGGATCGCTGGCCGATGGGGCTGGGGAGGTCACACCCCGGGGTCACGGGAACGCGTCTGGGAGTCTGAGGGCTATGTTCTCTGGGTGGTGTTGGTTGAGGGTAAGAGGGGCGCAAGGTAGTGGGGGACGTAGGCCCGTCTAGCCCTGGGCCTCCGCGCACCCTATTCTCCTCCCTGTGGTCTCCTCCTGAGGTGGGTGTTTTGTCACCCTGTCCATTGCCCCTCCATGGGGTGGGTGTTGTGCCACCCCTCCTGTGGTCTCCTGTCCGGGTGGGCATTTCAGTTCCTTTAGTCCTGTATTCATCTGCCATTTCTTTTATCCTCAGCTTCTCGACTTCCAGTCTTTCTCCCTGACTGCTCCGGCCCTCTCTCCTGGTCCACTTGAGTAATTCCTCTCAGCTTGATCTTGCATTCCACAATCATATGATCTGACAGAGCTCCACATCATCCTTTCACGACCCTTGTATCAGCAACCATTCCCAGCATCGACCTCTCTATGAGCACGTAATCAGAAAGGCTCTTTTCATCACAATCCCCGTTCCCTCAGTACCTTGTATTTATGTATTTACCTAATTGTGATATACAGGAAATGAGCTATGCTCATGGGGTCCCGTCTCTTTTTTTTCAGTAAGTCAAATTTTGTTTTAAACTCGTTTAAGATTTTAGACTGGATGATCTCTTTGTCCAGTCTATTCCACGGGTCTATGCATCTATACGGAAAACTATATTTCTTGATGTCCCTCAAGCAGCGTGGCTTCTTCAGTTTCAGTCCGTGTCCTCTTGTTGCTCTCTTATCCCATACAAACATCTTCTCTGTCAATTTTATCTACTCTCATCATGGTCCTGAACACTGCAATCATGTCACCCTTCTCTCTCCTTTCCTCAAAGGAAGGCAAATCCAGCCTTTCCAGCCTTTCACTGTATGACAGATCTGCCAGACTGGGGACCATCTTAGTTGCTGTTCTTTGTATTCTCTCAATCTTGTTTACATCTTTCTTTTTGTGTGGGGACCACACTACTGCTGCATATTCTAACCTGGGGCGGATCATGGCTACTATCAATTTTTTCATCATCTCTTCATTTATGTAATGAAATGCCACTCCTATATTGGTCAAGAGTTTATATGTCTCTCTAACTATCTTGTTAATGTGTTTTTCAGGTGACAAACTATCCTGGACCAGCACTCATAAGTCTTTCTCTTCTCTCGCTTTTGTGATTGGTTCATTACCCATCATATAATTCAATGATGGTCTCTTGGTGCTTTTACCCATTTCCAATATTTTACATTTTTTTTGCAATGAATTTCATTTCCCACATCCGGCTCCAATCATGTATCCTGTCCAGATCCTCCTGCAGCATTTTACAGTCCCCTTCAGTCTCTACCTTCCTCAAGATCTTTGCATCATCAGCAAACAGACTTGCATAACTGTTCACTCCATCTACCATATCATTTATGTAAATCAGGAACATTACTGGCGCCAACCCCGAGCCCTGTGGGACACCACTTGTTACTTCTCTTTTGTCTTTGAAATACGAATTACTGATGCACAACCTCCTTTCCTGACACACATCCTTCAGTTGCTTCCCATTATCATTTTCTCCTGGTACTCCATTACAGCCCATTGTCATCCTCAGGACCAGTGCCTACTCTTCCATTCATATCTTCCTTTACGATCATTTTATAGCTCCTGGGCATCTCTCCCACTACTTCATCTAGCTCATCCCAAAACCTGTTTTTCTCTGTCTCACACCTGTCATCACACAGTGCATATGCTACAATCACACTTTCACCTTCTCATATTTGAATTTGACATACATACATCTCGAGCTGACACATTTATAATCTCTCATTTCACTCTGCCACACCTCATTCATCAACAAAAATTTTGTTAGGTTTGATGAGATCAGGTTAGGTGGTAAAGTTATGTTGGGCGTGTTTAGTGGGGTTAGGTTTTAAAAAAAATGAAGGTGGTATATTGGTGGTAGGTGGGGGCGCTCACCATCCTCTCACTCCACGTAGTGCTGCTCTCGGGTGGCTGCCCTTTCCTCTCTTCCTCATTCAACAAAAATTTTGTTAGGTTTGATGAGATCAGGTTAAGTGGTAAAGTTATGTTGGGCATGTTTAGTGCGTTTAGTTTTTTTTTTTAATGAAGATGGTATATTTGTGTTAGGTGGGGGCGCTCCCCATCCTCTCACTTTACGTAGTGCCGCTCTCGGGTGGCTGCCCTTTCCTCTCTTCCTTCTCTCTTTTTTTCCGTCCTCTTATGTCCTTCTTTCTTTCCTCTTCCTTCTGTCTACGGGTGACTCTACATCGAATGAGAAGCCAAATGGTTTCCTGTACATCAGGAAACCATTTACTATGGTGGGTGGTAAACATAACCAAACTATGGCACCTGGTGGTTTAGTGGGTAATTAAGGCACTCCAACCGGATTGAGCCTGTGTTCCTATTCAAGGGGCAGTTAGGATTTATTGCTCACGTATTGCCACTCGGATGAGTGAGGCTGGTCGCTCTCATCTTAAATGTTAGGACTAACTTGCCCAGCCCTGGGCTCCTATGCTCTTCATGGGACAACACTGGATTTGATGATGATGGAAGATTGATTAAAGTTAGTTTAGTTTGTCTTTTTAGTTACTTGTTGACACATAGGGAGCACATATTGGTTGGTTATAAGGTTACCACCCAGTGTATTAAATGATTTCCTGTCTTACAAGAAATCATTTGGCTTGTCACACAATGTTGAGTCACTCTGGAGGTAGCTGTACACTGAATGAGTGGATGATGGGCACCCCCACCAACCACAGGGCAACATGGAGGTGATGTGTTTGTAGCCTCCAGTTATGGGATTATGGTGTCTAGCTATAGACAGATAGAAGTTAGTTTATGTTATGCTGCATGAAAAAGGGTGCAACTTCTTGTCCCTCATACATGGAGCCTGGGGCGAGGTTCTCTTTCTAGACTGGGTTGGGCTCTGTTGAGGCAATCAGAGGGAACAGGGCTTAAAATGAGGGGCAACAACCTTACACATTTATTACCACAAATTACAATTCTGTTACAATATGAATGCACACTTTACAGCGAAATAATGTCACACACAGATAGACAGGGCCAGAGGTCTTGGTGACAGGAGGGGGTGACTGGGGCTTGCTGCAGGATGAGGCCCAGTGGTAGTAGAGGGCCCGGGTCGGCATCCTGCATCAGGAGGCCCCGGGGTCATCAGGACTTCTGGTGGCTGTGCCAGGAGGCCAACCTGTAGTGTCTCGTCCGGGAGTTGTCAGAGGGCCTTGCAGGAGGGGGTAGGCCCTTCCAGCAGGAGAGGGTGGGCCCTTCCACGGGAATGTGGGGGGGGAGGGGGGAGAGCTTAGGGGCTGGGCCCAAACAGGGTCAGTAGGCGCACGTGCCTATGCTTACGCAGAGGTCGTCGTGTGGGGCTGGGTAGGTCTCGTCCTGGGGTCCTTGGGACATCTTGGCTGGTCCTGGGGCTGCGGTCTTGCTGCTGAGACTCCGTCAGGTATGGTCTGTGGCAGCTTTGGGCGGCAGAGTCCGACGTGCTGGAGCCACCGGGGGTTGAGAGAGAGAGCTAGGACTCCAGACACCAGGGGTCCCTGCCAGGCCTCCTCCAACTGCTGGTCGAGGGGGAGGATATCCTTGTGGGGAGAAAGAGTGAGGACACTTGCCGTGACCCTTTCTTTTTGTGGAGCGGCAAGGTGACCATCACCTTTCCTCCTTTTGTGGAGTTAGAGCGAGGGCGGCTAGTGTCCGTCTCCTCCCCGAGTGCGGCTAGGTGGCCATCACCCGGTGTGAGCAAGTGCGGCAAGGTGGTCATCACTTGACCTCCTTTCGAGTTATAGCTAGGGTGGCAGATGTCCGTTTACTCCCTGTGTGTGGCTAGGTGGCCATCACTCGGTGTGCGTAAGTGCGGCAAGGTAGCTGTCACTATACCTCTTTTTGTGGAGATGGAGTGAGGGCGGCTGATGTCCGTCTCCTCCCCATGTGTGGCTAGGTGGCAGTCACCTGGTGTGAGAGAGTGCTGCAAGGTGGCCATCACTCCACCTCCTTTTGTGGAGTCATAGCGAGGGTGGCAGGTGTCCGTCTCCTCCCCGTGTGCGGCAAGGTGGCCGTCACCCGGTGTGGGTACGTGCGGCAAAGGTGGCCTTCACTCTACCTCCTTTTGTGGAGTTATAACGAGGGCAGCAAGGTGGCCGTCTCCTCCCCGCATGCGGCAAGGTGGCCGTCACCCGGTATGGCTGAGGGAGGGAAGCAGCAAGTGGGCGGCTGGTGGCCAACTCCATAATGCTGTCTGGGGCTATAGGGGTAGCCCCACCCTGAACTTGGCGATGGCTGTTATGGCGGAGTTTTAGTTCACCTGGACTGCAGCCTACACGGTGAGTTACCTGAGCGCGAGAGGGGCGCATGGGAGAGACACAAGTGTGCCCGTGTTGTATGGAGCCAGCGCTGCTCATTTCCGTTCCCTGGGTATCTCCTCCTGGTGTGGGTGTCTTGCCCAGGTAAGGTTGATGGGGAGCTTCGATATTTCGCCATGTAGCGATGCTCTGCATTTCAGTTTGTTTTGAGAGAGCAGGTTATGGGCACTCACTATCCAATCACTTAATGTAGTGCTGTCCTCAGTTGACTGAGTGACCATCCATCCATCCATCATCCAATCCTATGTCAACCAATGAGGAGTGAAGGAGCCAGGGGCTAGGCAAGTTGGTCTTGACATGTAAGATGAGAGAGACCAGCCCCACTCATCCCTGAGTGGCATTACGTGAGCAATAAACTCCAACCACCCTTGGATAGAAAGCTGCACTGGCTCAATCCACTTGGAGTGCCTTAATTACTCACTAAACCACCAGGTGCCATAATTTGGTTATATGGTTACCACCCAGCATAGTAAATGATTTCCTTGTGTACAGGAAACCATTTTTATTTTTTTTTTTATTTTTTTTTTATGTGTCCGACTCTGGGCATAGGCTTCACAGCCTGCTATCAAGGCCCAGTCGTCCTCCTACAATCTACATGTCACCACTTCGGCGCTTAACACCCAGCGTCCATATTGAATACATGCTAGGGCTGTCTCATACAGGACTGGTGTATTGGTATTAGCGGGGTCATTTTTACGACATGTCGGCGGGTCTCCTGGTAGATCAGTAAAGCCTGATTTAATGAAATTCAAATTCTTAAACTGTTCCCTGCACCAGCGAGGATTCGAACCTGGGTCCCTCGGGACTGCAAGCCAACTCTCTACCGATTTGGTTTGTCACTCCGTGTAAAGTCACCTGAAGGCAGAAGGATGAGGAAAGAATGAAGGAAAGACAGACAGAAAAGGAAGGAAAAGAGGAAAGGGCAGACATCCAAAGCAGCACTACATCGAGTATGTGGATGGTAAACATCCCCTCACCTTCCCCCAGGATACCATTTTTAACACTGATTGGTAATCGTACATCCAAATGGCACCTGATGGTGTAGTGGTACTCTGACCAATTGAAGCCCATATGGCTTAATGCTGATGGGATGGTTGGGGCTTATTGCTCACATAACACCATTCTGGTTAGCTTTGCTGGTCCTCCTCGCCTTATATGCCTGGATCGAGTATCCTAGTAGCTGTGGTCTTCTATGATCCTGATGGGGCATGAAACAATTTTCATGATAGATTGGTACAATAGGTTTGGTGTGATTAGTTTTGGTAGGTGAGGTTGTTAGCTTAGATTAGCTTTGGTGAAGGTACACTAGGTTAGGTTAGGTTTGCTGAGACTAATTTAGGCTGCAAGGTTAGGTTAGGTTTGCTGAGACTGAGTTTGGGTGGGTGAGGTTAGGTTTGATGAGATTAAGATAGGTTGGGTTAGGTTAGGCAAGGTTTGTGAGGTTGGAGCAGGTTTGGTGTGGCTAGATTCAGTTACCTTTGATTAGGTTTGGTTGTTTAGTTAGGCTTAGTGGTTTGCTTTTGTTGGGTTAGGTTACTTTTGATGTAGAGAAGTGAGATTAGATTAAGTGAATACTGAACTTTCACACCTGGTTTTAAATTTTGTAGTATTATTCATTTCAGCAGGCTATAATAAAAGTCTTATTTTCTTTGTGATTTATTCGCCAAGGTACTTTACTACTTACTGAACACATTCTATTAACTATGGGTCAGTCATACAAGTACAAAAAGGTTCTTGTTTACATTGAACAGTCTAGAAAGTATATCAGTATGAAT
The DNA here is from genome assembly GCA_018397915.1 of Birgus latro. Taxonomy (NCBI): domain Eukaryota; kingdom Metazoa; phylum Arthropoda; class Malacostraca; order Decapoda; family Coenobitidae; genus Birgus; species Birgus latro. The sequence continues at coordinate 120,809 of JAGKTI010000458.1, forward strand.
GTTAATATACAGCAGTTATGTGAGGTAAGCAGGGAGGCACAGCCACCAGGCAACTTGTCATTTTAACATATTAAAGCAATATTTATTTAGGAAGTGTATACAGTATTAGGGTGATTATTGATGACACTAACAATACAGATCTTTTAAATTTCTAACATAGCCACCAGAAATCAAATTCCTTCACATCAAAGTGCAAATGCAGTATTTTGATTTGTTGACAATTTGTTCACTGAGGCCTGGTAGCCCTTGTGCCTCAAGTCTGCTTGCATTAGACTGGGAACCACTTCCTCACTGTGACCCAGATTCACCTTTTAAAAAATTCTATACACGATTGTGGCAGTCAGCTGAAGTAAGTCATGTTTTCAGTTACAGTGGTTTTGGCTCCCTATTGCAAAAAGGTGAAAATAATTTGCTGGACTAACATACTAGCAGCTCACATCAGCTGACGCGCCACTGGATGCTGAACTCACAAACTGACGAAAGATTGGCTAGTTCTGACAGCTTGCCTCCATTTACTCAATCTACCCTCGTCTGCCTCATGCACTCCTTATCAACTATCATTACAAAATAACCTCACAGTGCCCTGTCATGCTTCACTAATGTACAGTGCAAAATTCATTATTGCCTTACCAACCCCTCATCACACATGGCACAGCTGTAACTTTATACAAATGCCATGCACAAACCATTCATCTTCACACTTTGCATACTTTCACAATTCATTCAGTCTATATCCAGAGTCCAAAACTAAAGCTTCTCCACTGAAATGAGTATTATCATTTTTCAACAGGCATATCCATCATTTTGAAATTTTGTTATAAAAACAAATACTGTACATCAGTGGTTGACCATTTTCATTATTGTTCCTCTGTCTCCTGACAAAGATACCAACTCCCATCAACCAAACGCTGAAAACAATGCATTTTAATATACGGGAATACACGTGAATTACACTGGTCTGCAAAAATAAGTGCAGTTAAGTAAGTTAATGAAAAATGTTAATATACTAAGAAAATCTACTTAGTATACTGTAATAAGAAAATCTACTTAGTAAAAGAGAAAGATGCATTCAGTAAAAATCATTCAAACCACCTTTCTCTTGTCAAAGCTACAGAAAACTCTGTCAACATTACCCCCTTGTCATGTTACCTTATTATTTATTTAGATTAACTGAATTTAAGATTAAATTAACAGCTGTTTACTGAACAATATTTTGCTCTATTTTTGGACCCTGTCATCACAGTACACATTCACCACTGATCTATACAACATTGAATAACTGTGCCATCATCACTAGTGAATCTTATAGTCATGTCTGCAAGCTCGCCACCAAAGCTATGTACAATGATGATCCTATATGCTATGAAAAATAACTGTACGTGTGTAAATTTTTCTTCAAAAGTTAAATTAAAGACAAGAATATGAATAAAAATAACAGTTATCATTTCCCTAGTGTAATAAAAATATATTCACCAGTCTTGGGAACTGTGAGTGAGAGATTAAGTTTCTCATCAGTAAGGCGAGTGGAGACAAGTACTGTACTGAGAAGAACACCAATGAGTTCCCAGTTCTTGCATTTACACTCATACAGGATGTGTCATATATTGAGTCGGAAGCATCCCCTTTATCAAGAAGTCCAAGTGAAACAACACCTTTCATTTAGACTCACATGTCTGATCTTCAAAGCATTTGTACACAAGACAGACTCGAAGATCACTTCCTGTTTGAGACATGCAAAAAAGTCCCCTGCTGTGTGAAAACTACAACAGATTCTATACATTTGCCTGTTGGACCACTGAAGACACCAGCAAATTTTCCTTTCAAAAGCTTTATTATATATACTGTATTCACAGTATGAATATATATGTATATACTGTATATATATATGTATAAAAAAAAAAAATGAGACTTGGCTATTGAGAGTGACTGAAAGGTTGAGTTTGATTACCTGAGAGCTTCTGGGTTCCATGACTTTCAGTACTAACCTCTAGTGATGAGTCTGCACGAAATGCAATCGTGATTCTACCATACAAGCAATTTCCAAAAGGACTTAATACATTGCTCAGAATCCAGAAGCTTGTAAACTATATGTTAAAATTAATAATGATTGGACTCTATATTGCAAATAATGATAATTTAAAAAGAATGTTCATAAATAATACAGAGCAAAGTAGAGAAAACTACAATTAAACTCTTGGCACACTTGATCAATGAAGCTCTCCCCCAGGATTCCCTTGCTAAGTCTAAAGGTTCGGATTGGACTGGAACAAACGTTATTGTAAAAAACCAGTTGTGCAGTACAAACACAAAGGTGACCCACTACAGAGTTAGTGGAGAGTTAATTACGTATGCTATGATTAGTCTTTGCTGCAATGTGGGTGAAGCCGCCTAAAACAAGAACTTGGTAAACAGGAGTCTACTTGATGCTGTGCTAGCTGAAGTTGGCCATGGTAATTGTGTAGATGAGTGGTTTTGTGTGTGTGTGTGTGTGTGTGTGTGAACAGAGCAATGTCTACAAGGACAGTATGTGTGTGTGTTTAACTTTTCAGAGGCATGTGAGTAGTGGCACTAACTCAGAAGGCCTGGTTTTCATATTGTACAAAATATCATGAAGGGGTGGCTACACTGATGTTGCAGAAAAAAGTGTGATAAAAGGAACCCCAAGAGGTATCCTCAAACAGGTACCCAAAGATACAGAATTTTAAGATCAGCCCGTCTTTTTATTATTCTGTTTAACCCCCTTGGTACGATGATGTCATTTATGTTAAGTTCTTCATACCATTAGATGATTCAGTTTTATTCGGATTAAGGGAGAACCCTGTAATGAATGGATTAATGGAGATTATCTAACCCCTTCACTACTGAGGTTTCCCCTAAACTGAAGCAATTTGTGGCATAGGAAGCAGTTCTCATTAAAGTTTGGGATGTGTTCCAACATAACTTTTCCATAGATTTGCTACCGTTAATAGGGGCAAACTGGGAAATCAGATTCTTTTGGAAAAGAAATGAGCTGAAAAATCAGTCTGTTAGACTGATTTCCAGTGTAAGCAATGTGGACTTAATGGCCAAAATGTAAACAATGGTTGTCTATAATAAGGACTTGCTTTAACCAAGACATTATTGTACTGAAGGGGATAAGTGTTGTGTGTGTGTTAGGGGAGGAAGACCCAGAAGCCTGCAGTTAGGTCTGGAGGTGAGGTACACAGCCAAGCCTCCTCCTCCTCCCACAATAGGGCATTTGTTCTAACCTGATAAAGATGCCTAATCCCTTTTAGCTTCGTTGATAGCTAAGTGTAGTCAGAATGGGGGACCGGTTTGTTTATTAACCAAGGAGATTTATTCATAGCTCATAATAAAGTTCACTGAAAATCATGCAACCATAAGTTAGTATCAACTTCTGGGAGTGGCTTAGTTCAGTCAGGTGAAAACAAACCCACTAAGGTATAAATGCAATGTTCCTGTCAGCTGCATCCTCTTTCTCACACCACTGACAGCAAGCATCTCTCTCTACCCTGGGAGATGCTATGGGAGGAGTTGCTCTCTCTCTCTCTCTCTCTCTTGGTCTGTGTCTTGCCATCACCATAAATCAAACCATGCTGATATCTTATCCTAAGCTACAAAAACTGATGGAGTGTGATTACAAAAATAAAGAGTTTATTCTGACAGCAGACACATTCCTGTCTTAGAGCCTCAGTCCCTCCCTAACCAGTTTCTTTGTTATTGCAGTATACAGTCATGGTTTTATCCCTCAACATCAGCCTGATTTGGTTCTGGAAACTGGTTAAGGCCAATTTACAATTTTGCATTATTTTTCCACACACTGAACTTGCTCTCAGTCTTATTCTGACGTCTGTGAAGGTGTTAACCTGAACAAGGCATCATGATACAGAATGGCAATTCTTTTAATTGTTCATGTTGTATATGTAACCTTCCCAGTCTGGTTGTGCTAAATTTTTTTTTTTTCTTATGCAATCTGATGCACATATTCAGAGTATGAAGGTCTAAAATAAGAGCCTACTATCAAGTTTTTAAAATATCCTGTAAAACTGAAATTGTGCATCTGATGAATATGGAGTATTACATTAAACTAATCACCAATCACTGCAAGATAAGTGATTTTTTCCCAGTCAAGTGAGCTATTGTGGGAAATGTCACAAATAGCTAATGGGGGGGGGGAATGTCGAGCATGAAAAAGCAAGACTTCACTTTCTGCTGTATGTCAGAAGGTTATACGCATCCATTTACCACGATTTCAAACCTTACCAGTAATTCTTCTCTCTTTTGGCTAACATTCTCTCATTGCCCTTGCTGTTCACTGACTGGTATGCATCGGGTGACATGTTTCATGTATTTTTCGTAACTCCGCTATCTGGAACCTTCTGACCTCTCTATTTATTATTTTTTCATAACAGGAAAGACCTCTCATAATGTAGTGATTTGTTACTTCTATACCTAACCCCTCCTGTTCAAAAAGTTTATAACAGGCTGAAGATGATAATCAGATAACTAGAATAAAAGAAAAATGTCCTTGGTTCAATATAAAGAGTCTGGTCTAAACTTCTTGCAGCACATGAATCTAGCCCCCTCATTGGTGTGTTGGTGATGAGTATTCAAATCATGAGGTAATATCTGATGCCAATATGCTCACAGTATTACAAAATATATAGCTTATAAATGTTCAACCAAGACCATACATGACTCAAGTGCAGAGCATCACATTCAAGGGTACAACATTCATTACAGTAAGGCAGGATTTAGAACATTTGCCCCATTGGTAGATTAAATTTCTTAAGCAATACTGCAAATATGCAATAAAAAAAAAAAAAAAATCCGTTAACACAGTGAAGCAAGCATCGAAAATTATGTTCAGTGGATGCCTTCATATTAATAAAATGCATTCATCCAAGTTTACATTCATTCAGTACAGGAGTGAAGAAAGAAAGGTAATGACAGTTTCCACTGACAAAGATGAGTAAATAGGTGAGAGATTTTTGTGATATTCTTTTGCTGAGAGATTTTTGTGATATTCTTTTTCTGAGAACAGAAATGGTAATTCTCAAAACAGCCAAATATAATTAATTCATTTAACAGGTTATCCTAACTGAGACAGAAGACTCCTGCACTGAACTACTGTACTGTCTTTTCTTATCCAAAACTACAACATTCTACCAATATATATATATATATATATATATATATATATATATATATATATATATATATATAT